>JAVIAB010000092.1:58716587-58719087 GCA_032433765.1 Megaustenia siamemsis
GAGTAGGGAATAGATGACACATACAAAGTTTATGGAATAAGTAGGGAAGAGATGACACATACAAAGTTTATGGAATAAGTAGGGAAGAGATGACACATACAAAGTTTATGGAATAAGTAGGGAAGAGATGACAGACATGATCTATAGACGCTTGAAATTTCTACTTGTTGCTTCAGAATCAGCGATAAAGAGCAAACTTGCTTAGCTAAATGAGAAAGAGAACAGCCAAATACAAAACAACGCTCAACTGAAGGCGTGTCGGACCGAGAAGCACAGTCTGTTGTAAGCCACAACAAAACTCAGCCTAGCTCACTTAAATCATTTTAAAAGTCTAAGACCACGGGAAACTATCGCCGGATGAACACAGAAAAGAAATTAGACTCTACCCTGCGACGAAAAATAAACCGATTAAAGAAAATAAGAAAAAAAGCAGTAATCAGAGAAGCAAGGAATGAAACAAGGAGTATTGGAAAAGGTGAAGATTAGACGAATGCATAAAGAATCATACCGAGCCGCGATAGCTCAGTGGTTAGTGAACTGGACTACAAAGGACAAGGGGTAGGGTTCGATCCCAACCGACGGCTTCCGTGTTCACCCAGCCTTAAATGGGTACCGGATTTTTTTCTGGGAAAGTAAAGCGGCACGGGCGTAATACCGACCACATTATCCCAAAAATTCAAGCGCCGAAGGTCTGTAAAATGTATGGTCACTAACACCATATTCCCTATACGCCGCCACTTGGCGTGACGGGGGTACTTTACTTTTTTTTAAAATAAAGAACCATACCGTGCCGAAAGGGCACAACATAAACGATATGGAAAACGACAGCTATAATAAATTAGAAAACATCTCCATTTAGCATGTTTTTTATGTTTTTGTTTATGCTGGCAACAGTGAGATGTCTCTCTCTCTGGTTCTTCTCTCTCAATTACCCAATAATTAAAGTAAAGAATAATTATCGTCGTTATCCGCCCATAAAATGATATGATCAGTTATGATGAAGCCAAATCCATCCTCAAGGGTCAGTTCCATGAAAAATGGAAACGAGAACACCCAAAGCATAACGAGAGTGACGGATACCACCAACTATCAAGGAGGGATCATGTCATCATACTTCGCCCACGCACTGGCCACAATAGAATGAGAAATCACATGTTCACCAAATTCAGAATAGGTACAACCAGCCTATGCTACTGTACACTGGACAATATGACTACAAAACATGTTCTACAGGATTGTCCCCAGTACACAGACCTGAGAAGAGCAATGTGGTCCACGCCCACCACCCTGGAGGAGAAACTATATGGGGCAATCGATTCGCTTAAACAGACAGCTGACTTCATGAGAGAGTCTGGAATCCTACTCTGATTGAGTCTTGATCGCAGAGAGAGGGAGAAATTATGTGAAGCGGGCGTAGATCCGGTGTGTTGTTGTTTGCGACACAGCTGTTTTTGCGCCTTTCACTAAACACCTCCGATTTTAATATGCCGATTTTTAGTGCCGGGTTGCTTTCCCTTTATATCCCTTACCCACTTGCCAGACTAATAAATCTGTTTCTAGGGGTACCGCGATGAAGCGGAGTTAGATCTGAATAGTCCGAAACGCCGATCCTGGCATAAACAGTCAGCTATGAGTCGTTGACCTCTTTAAGCGCTGGCGCTTACAGCCGGCTTCCCTCACACACCTCTCCCCCCTCTTCGAAATAAACACATATAATTACGATTTTCAGTACTATCTTTAGCTAATATCGAGTAAACGTTAGACAGTCTGTGCGCATTAATTTGTGTCATGAAGTAGATCCAGCTACATGTCAATAGACTGAGGTCAATCTAAGTTACGTTAAGTAAAAAGTAAATAGTGAAGAATAACATCAAGAGATAGGCTTTCAATTGTTTGTCGAAAAGTACAAACATTTCATGAAGCAAATAATAGTGAAGGTCAATTCAACAATCACACCTGAAACGGAACACATCATTCAGCAAGACCCAGTGGGATGCTTAATCTGTTAATGCTTTATTCATTTACTTTTAATTTACTGAGATTCTTTCATTGAAAAACATTCTATGTAACAAATCATTGTCAATTAATGTTAGAAAATGTGTCCTAAAGTGCTACATCGAACCTGTTCTACTATATGGAAGCGAGTCATGGACTATAGGTAAGACAACACATAGAACATTAGAGGCAGCTGTGATGTTGTTTATTAGAAGAATGTTACGAATTCCATGGATAGCAAATATTACTAATGACGAATTTTTAAAACGAGCTGGAGAAACCAGAAACATCAAAAACAAACGGAAGAAACAATCTACATTTTCTGGGCATGTCATGCAAACAGAAGGCATTGATAATATTATAACAACAACCAGAATGAACAGAAAGAAGAGCAGTGGAAAACTAATATTAACAATATTGAACAGCTTATTCAAATGGGATAATAAAAGATCACCGACTGAAAGTATGGGATGCATGAAGGACCGAGTGATGTGGAGAGAGATGA
>JAVIAB010000092.1:58724087-58899087 GCA_032433765.1 Megaustenia siamemsis
TCCATCTTCTCTTCCTCCTTTGCCTTTCAGCGTCAAGGGGAGATATATAATTTGCGGTCTCTGCTCTTCTGTCCGTCTCTGCTGCTGTTATGTTTCCGGGTACTTCTAATATTCCATCGATCCATCTTTTTCGTGGTCGACCCTTGGGTCTGGTATTCTCGCAACGTATAATGAGGGCTCATTGTGTTTTTAATACTCTGTCTTGTCACGTGGCCAAACCATTTTATCTGTTGTTTCTTTATACAAATAAACTAAATATTTATGCATGTATGATATTTCAATAGTTGAAAGCTCATAGGAAAAAAATTCAAAGTTTGACAAGCTTGAGCGTTTCGGGGGCTGCAATATTCAATTTTTAACCATAAACAATTTTTACATATTAAGGCACAGCATCTTCTGATCATATTGAGTGTGCAATAGGAGACTCATGTGTATTTTATCTTCCTGGAAAGATACAAATGAACAAATCAGCTAAACTATCATTGACAAACGACTGTGTATAATTTGCAACTATTAATAGTCATACTTCTGTTACAAATACTATAAATACAATAAGAACTACTCCACTACATTACTACTACCTTACAACAACTATTATTACATTACTACTAAAACACAACTGATACTACTACACTACTACTACACTACAATAAGTACTACCACATTAAAACACTACAACATCTACTATTAACTATACCAAGTACTACTACAGTACAACATCTATTAATACAATAAATACAACTACACAACATCTACCACTACTCTACAAAGAATACTATAACACTACTACACTTCAACAGATACTATTACACTAAAAAATACTACTACTCTACTACTACACTACTGCGCTACACAATCTACTACTACATTACAATAAATACTACTACATTACAACAACTACCACTTTACTACTACTCTTGCACAGGTCCAGTTTGGATGTGCAATCTTAGTTATTCTCAATCTCTTGTATTCGGAGTGATCACGTAGAGGAAAAAACTATTGTTTTGTTCAGTTTTGATTCACCAAAGAAATGTCAGAAATCAGTTAATAAACGGTGACTGCAGTCAAACTATTTGCTTTATCTATATGTTACGATCGACTTCTATTGCAATAAACCAGACTTATTGTGTCTCACTGTTCGTGCTATTCTCAAAGAGACATTCTATTTTAAACTTGAGAACTTTTGGTGTATCCCTAAAAATAACAATTATCCAGACAGTGTAGAATAGAGGTATTATCAGAGTCAATGACAGCAGCCAATGAAAACATCAGAATATACCAATAGAGACCCCTGTAGACCCATGTCGTTTTCTTTCTTCTTGACTGGTGATGAGGCGAAGAAAAGAGAATATATAATTTAGAGAGGGGAGATGTGTAACGTTATAAGTGTTGGGAGACAACATAAATACTTTAGAAAGGGGAAATGTGTAATGTTATCAGTGTTGGGAGACTTAACATAAATACTTTAGAAAGGGGAAATGTGTAATGTTATCAGTGTTGGGAGACTTAACATAAATACTTTAGAAAGGGGAAATGTGTAATGTTATCAGTGTTGGGAGACTTAACATAAATACTTTAGAAAGGGGAAATGTGTAATGTTATCAGTGTTGGGAGACTTAACATAAATACTTTAGAGAGGGGAAATGTGTAATGTTATCAGTGTTGGGAGACTTAACATAAATACTTTAGAAAGGGGAAATGTGTAATGTTATCAGTGTTGGGAGACAACATAAATACTTTAGAAAGGGGAAATGTGTAATGTTATCAGTGTTGGGAGACTTAACATAAATACTTTAGAAAGGGGAAATATGTAATGTTATCAGTGTTGGGAGACTTAACATAACTACTTTAGAAAGGGGAAATGTGTAATGTTATCAGTGTTGGGAGACTTAACATAAATACTTTAGAAAGGGGAAATGTGTAATGTTATCAGTGTTGGGAGATTTAACATAAATAATTTCTATCTATCTATCTATTGTCCTTTCGAGCCGAAGACGGCACATAGGGCAGAACCACAATCTCAAAAACAGAAACCTTGCGTGCCAAAATGGCACATATTGCGAAGATCATCATCATCATCATCGAGTGCCTTCTCCGCAACGAAGGTTGGCTACCATTGATCGCCATTCTACTCTGTTTCTTGTTTTGATGATGCAGGCTGTCATAGATTGACTTGTCCGTCTTTTGATGTTACTCGTCCATGTTAGTCTTGGTCTGCCTCTGCCTATATTGCGGAGATCACTGCTTCTAAAATCTATGGCTCTGTTTCCATAACAATACTTTTTTACAATGACAGCTTGTCAAGCCATCGATCAATCTCCTTAGTCACCTCTTACGACATGCTTGGAAGGTCACAGTGTCACTATTCTTTACTTCTCTCATAATGAAGCCCCGGTAACACACGGGAATAATTTGGAGAGGGGAAATGTGTAATGTTATCAGTGTTGGGAGACTTAACATACGCATAAGAGTGTGTGTTGTTAGTCAATATCCACTAAACCATAACAAATATATCGTATTTTCTTTCTCTATATTATTTTCTTTATCTTTTACTGCTTCTTGTGCAGAGGGAGATACAGAGTGTTGTTCATCTCTCTTCTAGCAACCTGCCATCTACAGGTGATGCTTTTGTAGTATCTCTGATGTTATCGCTCTATTATAACATGGTCAAGGAGTTTTTTGTTCGTTTTTTTCTGTTGTTGTTTATTTGCCATTTTCTTCTGAGTGCTGTAAAACATATATTTTCCTCCTATGATTCGCTATAACATGGTCAAGGAGTTTTTTGTTCGTTTTTTTCTGTTGTTTATTTGTCATTTTTTCTGAGTGCTAATATCTTTTCCTCCTATGATTCGCTATAACATGGTCAACCTCGAGCTCTGATCCTTTCTACTCTGTTTATGTATGCCTTGTATGATAAGACTTTTCTAGACTGCTCCTGGTGAATTTATTTAGGAGACTGTTGGACAAATTTTCTTTCTTTTTTCTATTTTTTAAAATTAGACTTTCTAGCTTAGAACGATTGAAAAGTATCTGTTGAGAGTAATGTGTAAACCTATGGTGCTGAAAGGATTCGCATCGAAAGTCACGTGAGAGTATTACAAAACAGGTCATTTTCTGGAAACCCCTGGGAAGGAGATAAAGAAGGAAGAAAGGTGAAGGATGATATGAAGAAGGTTGCGAAAACATAGTGTGAAATTAAAAGAATGGCACAAAACAGGACCGCTGGGAAAGTGATTGTTTGAAGATTTGATTCGTTAGAAGTTTATATGAAGGAGAAGAAGGAAGATTAATTGATGCAGAACTGTAAGGGATAAGTGAATATTGTTGCACAGACTTGAGTCACCCAAAAAAGGAGACTATTCAATGCATGGTTTTTTGTGTGTGTTTATATTACAAGGACTGATTTTGTATAGCACTCTTCGCATGATTATTCTTAGTAATATGTGACTCATAATACTTATTGTGCGATTATCATCGCATTCAATCGCACCAGATTTCTTTGGTAGGGCTATGAATATTGATTTAAGCAGGTCGTCTGGTATATATCCGCTGTTGTAGATATCAATGATGAACAGTGTGGTTTTGTTAGAGGTAAAGGAACAAGCAATGCCATATACATCATAAGATCTTCAGTAGAAAGAGCCATAGAAGTGAAAACACATCTATACCCCTTTTTCATAGATTATACCAAAGCATTTGACAAAGTAAAGCACCAAGAAGTAATAAAAATTTAGGATTGCATATACAACGGGAGGAATGATCTAAGCATAATAAATAACATGTACTGGCAACAAACAGCGGCCATAAGAGCTGGAAATCAATTGGGAATGTTTCAACAAATAAAACAGGGTATAGGCAAGGTTGTGTGCTGTCACCAGATTGTTTAATATGTTTAGTGAGCATTTTTTAAGATTCATAAGGGGCATGACTGGAATAACAGTCGGAAGTCATAATATAAATAATCTAAGGTATGCTGATGATACAGTCATAATAGCCAAGAACGAAAATGAGTTACAAAATATCTTAGACATTATAGTGAAGGAAAGCAAAACTAAAGGACTCAGTCTTAATAGCAAAATGAAAGAAGTAATGGTAACAACAAAGAAAAAGATATCACCTCAGTGCAAAATAAAGTCAAGTGGAACAATATTAAAACAGGTAAATGAATTTAAATATGTGGGGACTTTGTTAACCTGAGACGGTAGATGTACAAAAGAGGTGAGATGCAGAATGGCTCAGGCAAAAGCAGCTTTCCAAAAAATGTGGAAGATACTATACAATCCATTTTTGACAATAGAAACAGGAAAAAGAGTTCTTAAATGTTATGTATATCCAGTCTTAACATATATATGTGAATCATGTACAATAGGACAGCATACAAGAAAATCACTGGAATCTGTAGAAATGTGATTTTACAGAAGAATGTTGAGAATATCATGGACAGCTAAGAAGAGTAATGAAAACGTTCAGAAAGAGACCAAAGCAAAAAGAGAGCTAATTTCCAATATTAGGAATAAACAATCATCATTTTTGACCATGTAATGGGAAGGGAACAGCTGGAATATATTGTAAGAACTTGGAAAATTGAGGGACGAAGAGATAGAGGGAAGCAAAGAGAAAATATACCAGACAACTTAAGAGAATGGCTTGGCAGAAGGTCAACAACAGAAATTATAAATAACTGTCGAGAGCTAAAGTTGTGGAGAGACATGATCACCTACGCTAACAGGCCCTGTACTTGATTCTTGATATTACAAGGCGCCGCAATGTGTGTCAGCAGTTGGCGGTTTTTCTGCTATGACCCAGAAAATGAAGATTTGGAGGCAAATTCACCAGTAGAATCTTTACACAAAATATAGATACAAATGATACTCAGGCGTTAATGGTAAGTATTACAAGTAACAAATTAAAACAAAAGAGTTATACAAGTGATACTTAAGCATTAATGGCTAGTTTCACAAGTAACATCTTTAAATACAAGTTACATAAATGACACTTAAGTGTTAATGGCAAGTATCACAAGTGACATATTTAAACAAAACAGTGATACAAATGACACTTAAGTGTTACTGGCAAGTATCACAAGTGACATATTTAAACAAAGCAGTGATACAAATGACACTTAAGTGTTAATGGCAAGTATCACAAGTGACATATTTAAACAAAACAGTGATACAAATGACACTTAAGTGTTACTGGCAAGTATCACAAGTGACATATTTAAACAAAACAGTGATACAAATGACACTTAAGTGTTAATAGCAGATATCGCAAGTAACATTTTTATACAAAACAATGATACAAATGACACTTAAGTGTTAATGGTAGATATCACAAGTAACATCTTTAAACAAAACAGTGATAAAAATGACACTTAAGTGTTAATGGTAGATATCACAAGTAACATCTTTAAACAAAACAGTGATAAAAATGACACTCAAGCGTTAACGGCAAGTATCGCAAGTAACATCTTTAAACAAAACAGTGATACAAATGACACTCAAGCGTTAACGGCAAGTATCGCAAGTAACATCTTTAAACAAAACAGTGATACAAATGACACTTAAGCGTTACCGGCAAGTATCGCAAGTAACATCTTTAAACAAAACAGTGATACAAATGACACTTAAGCGTTACCGGCAAAAAGCCGTATTATGTTCATCCTGAAAGCATTTAGCTAACGTATCTGATCGAGTGTCTTATGGGAAAAAACTACAATATTATTTTTACATGATTTTATAATTAAAATGTATTGGATTATACAGACAGGCAAATGATAATAGATAAAATATACCCTTTTGGGAGAATTTTTGATGGACTCAACGTTTCTAGTATATTTTCTAATCCGGAATTTATAAGCAATTTTGGTTAGTTTTGTAAGCCTAGAATAAATTTGTTAACATTAGAATCCGCATGGGAAATATTTTATAGAGATTTCGAGAACAATAGACGGAAACGCTGCTCGCTGACCTGTTGTAAATTATATAATTATATATTGATTGAAATTACATATATATATATTTATTTATTTTTTATTTATTTTTTTTTGGGGGGGGGGGGTGGGGGCAAGACATCATATGAGCAAATGAGTTGAGTGCAGTCGGCGACCTGCAGCTGTCTGTATGCGTCAAGATGGACAAACAACGGAGCTTATTAAGACAATGATCCACTTCCGAGCGCTGTTCATGGAAAGTCTGGCCAAGCGGGTAGGGATCGAACAGGGAAGGTAACCCGGGACAAAAATTTCGTGCTGAAATTGAATGTACTGGACTGAAATACTAAAATATCAGAGCCTAGCTGCAAACCAAAACACAACACATCTACATCGAATTGACGCACTATTAAGGGTTGATAACGAAGTGACTTCCGGTGTCATGGCGGCAACGTGTTGGTCGTTTTAATAATTCGGGTCTTGCAGATATATTTAAATGATTTACGCGGCAGTCTAGTTGTGAAATAATGTGTTGCTATTCCCCGTTTTGGTGTATGTTTTACTTCTGACGAATGGATGGACTGTGAACGTTATCGATATTTAAGTGGAATATGATATATTCTTCTTTGTGTCGTGTGTTCGCGGCTCGACAGGTAAACACATAGTTCGACAACAATGATGCCGGACGGTTATGTCCAAACCGAATGTACAAAGTCTGTGACGATGGATGGGGCGGAAGAATCAGAAATGATCAACGGCCCAGAAAGCGAAAGCAACAAAGTGTGTGGTACACAAGAGGCATATTCAGAACACGAAAGACGAATATGGCAGACCACCGTGAAAGAGATTGGAGCCTCATCACGTAACATTCCAAAGAAAGCCATGGAGAGAAATTCTAAATATTGTTTTAAAAAGGAACTAAAAATAACTACATGGAATGTTAGGACCTTATACCAACAAGGAAAATTAGAAAATCTTAGGGTAGAAGCAGAACGATTAAACATAGATATTTTAGGCACATCAGAAACAAGATGGAAAGAAAGTGGATACATACAAGACGATAAATATACATTTATATATTCAGGCAACACAACAGAGCATCAAAGAGGGGTAGGCATACTAATAAAACGAGAGCTACAAAAATATATAAATACCCACTGGACATCCAATGATATGATTATACTATTAAAAATGAAGGCAAAACCATGTGACATAACAATAATACACACATACGCACCTACTCAAGACTATACAGATGAACAAATAGAAGCATACTATGAAGATCTAAATACAGTTATGAAGCAAGCGAAATCTTCAAACATCTTGATTGTAATGGGTGACATGAACGCTAAAGTAGGAAAAGGTAGATCTAAGACTATTATAGGAAATCATGGTTTAGGAGCAAGAAATGACAGAGGAGAAAGATTAATATAATTTTGTGAAGAAAACAGGATGATAATATATAACACCTTCTTTGAACAAGAGAGAATGAAATTATACACATGGGCAAACCCTAGAGATAGGAAGAGGAATCAAATAAATTACATAATGATAAAATACAGATTCCGTAACAGCGTGTAGAAAGCCAACACCTATCCAGGAGCAGATATTAATTCAGATCACAATCCTGTAATGATTAAAATGAAAATCAAATTAAAGAGAAACGAATAAAATACTAATTCAGCAATACCAATAGATATAACAGCTTTAAATCAGTAAGATGTTAAAGAAACCTATAAAGTACAAGTAAAGAACACATATCAGAAGCTGCTAGAAGAAGGGATTCAGCAGTACAGAAGAGAAAATCCTGAAGAAAAAGTTACAACCAAATGGCAATGCATAAAAAACAGCATACAATAATCTTGTGACACAATAATCCAAAAAGGAAAATAACAAAAAAAAACTAATATAGATAACTGACAACATCTTAGAAAAAATGTAAGAAAGAAGACAAGCAAAGAACACTGCCAGATACAAAGAAATTGATAATGAAATGAGCAAAATGTGCAAAAAGGCAAAAGAAGACTGGCTCTACCAAAGAAGTCGAAACTATGGAAATTAAACACAATTTAAGACAGAAATAGAGCCACAGAAATAAAGAGAATGACTAATAAAGACAAAAAAGCTGCAGGAAACGGTTGTATTGCAAACAAAGAGGGAAGAATGCTAACAGACAACAAAGATATAATCGATAGATGCCAAGAATATATCATCATCATCATCATGTGCCATACCGGTTGGCGTAGGCGATCATGTCCTTCCACAATCTTCTATATACAGTGCATCGTATCAGTTCTGTTCTTGACTGTTTTCCATGCCATGATACCAAGCTATTCAGTATTTTCTCTCTTTGTCGTCCGCGATCTCTCTTTCCTTTTATTTTGCCAGTTGTAACCAAGTATTCCAACTTTCCTCTTCTCATGATGTGTCCGAAAAATGTTGATTGTTTCTTTCTGTTGTTTTTTTATGAGCTCCCTTTTTGTGTTGGCTTCTTTGAGAATTTCCTCATTGGTCTTTTTTGCTGTCCAGGGAACTTTCAAAATTCTTCTGAGAAATCCCATCTCTGTGGCGTCTAATCGTCTTTTCATTTGTTTGTCTACTGTCGCTTCCATAGGTCAGAATTGGTTCTATATAGCACCGATGAACTCTCTTTCTCTCTTCTATTGGCATAGATTAGTTTGATGTAAGATTTTTTCATTTTCTGAAATCGTATGTCAGCCAATAAAAAAACCACTACCTGTTTAATATATGTTTCTACATAAATCGTATATCAAACAATGAAAAATCATCCGTTCCTGAAACATTTGTTCATTCCTGTATCGCAACACAACCGATGAAACCTTCTTGCTTCAGCCTCAGGAAATAGTCTAACCAATACCAGACATTTCTTGGGCTAGAGTTCCTGAAAAAAACAACAAAGACAGTAAATGACCAGTGGTGAGATCACAGACGCTGAGGTCAGAGCAACCAGTTACGGACAGCACATGCAAATGGAGTTTTAAAAAAAGATCCACAATATAGTTTTCTTTCTATTGAGAGCACCCTGGGACATCAATATCAATTTCCCCTCACAGCCTTGCAGCAGCTTAATCGTAATATTTAAACACAAAAATTAAAGTGAATAGTTTTCTTTTTTAAAATCGGGTTATTGATGGTCCGGTTAATTGACATTAGAATAATCGACGCTGAAAGCTGCATCAGGATCTAGTATTTTTAATATTTCTGTATGAGACAACATGTAGTGTTTGCATTGAATTAATAATAACCATTGAACCATAGTTGACTGCTGATGTCAGGTTCCATTAACCAGAATTAATAATGACTCTAGCCCACGTGTTATTCTTGAAACAGACAATTAACTTGCCTAAGTGAATGTGTACAGCGATGAGAGAAGACCAAAATGTGTACAACGATGAGAGAAGACCAAAATGTGTACAGCGATGAGAGAAGACCAAAATGTGTACAACGATGAGAGAAGGCCAAAATGTGTAAAGCGATGAGAGAAGACCAAAAAAGCCGTCATTACATAGGATGTGTCGAAGAGAAAGACGACATATAATGTTTATGCAACCGGCATGTTCTTAATTTCATTTATTCATGTGACTGCTGACATATCTTTTGGATTCGTCATTCTTAAGTTATCCTTCCGTCTGGATTAATTATCTTTTTGTTCTTTTGTTTTTTCTCCGTCATGATTATGTCACCTGCAATGTTCAGTGTAATAGCTTTCGCTTTAAAACAAACCCACTTGATGTGAACCATATTTATGTGAGCCATCTATCTGGCCAATGAAGCTCTATTTTCTTCCATCTTTGTGTTACAATCCTTGCTAATCCAGTTGTATGTGTTCAGGAACTGTATAGATCAGTGTTTCTCTTTTAGTTTGAGTGTTACTCTTAATTCTAACTTGCTAATTTTGACTGTTCTTTTTTTTTTTTTTTAAATGTCTTTAATGACTTCTGTTGCATCAGTAAACTCTATAATCTTATCTATATTTGTTGCATGTTTGTAATGTAATCAGTATTACAGCTGATATATATCTCATTTATTCATTCTATTTTCGCCTTTGTTAATTTTACAAAGTTGGCGTGTTAGTTGTCGCAAATTATCGACCATGTTCGGATTTTCTGGTAACTGGAGAGAAAAATCAAACATCAAACCTATTCAGGACCTGTTGCTAAAACCTGTTGTCTCCTCAGCTTTCGACTAGTTAGAGGAATGTTATATTTTTCTGGTTCATTGACAGATTTAATCTATGCCTCGATCTATGATTATCGCAGGATAACCCCTAAGTCTGTTGGACTTCACATTTTCACTCTGATGCTCTTGCCCTTGCTGCATTATCATCATGTATGGTTTGTCTCACTCCCCCTGTGCAAACCTTCCTTAGTGCACTATCATCATTCTCTACTCTCATTTACATTCTCAGAGTCATCAAAGCTATCGTTCAGAGTCGTTATAGACGATTAGAATATAGCTACAATCGATTTTTGGTGGTTACCACCACACTTTGTCTTGCTTAGCAGCTTTTCTTGTGATCATCTGCCAATATTTGATTGACAGGTTTATCCAGAAGAATGGACAAGACTAGTTGAAGTGGTGAATCCATTTATTGTGCTTCTTGCATCTTTTATTTCTGAACTTTGCATCAATAGTTGCATCATTTCTTAGACTCATTCTCCATGATCTATGATCTTCAGATAGATTTTCCTAGAATTTCAAATAAAGAAGAAGTCTTTCAGGATATCTTTGCTTCTGGGTACAAATAATAATACATAAATATTATTATATGGGGAACTTCCGAGGCGATAATAGGGAATAATAGAACAAAGAAGTATGTGTTAGCACTCGGAAAAATTGACAGACAAACAACAATAGAAAAAAACGAAGAACAATATATGGTCCGAAGTGGGATCGAACCCGTACTCAGTGGCACCGCGCCTTGCCACGAGAAGCCGAACGCTTGGTACACTGCCACGCAGCCAACTAAAAAATTGGCTATTGCAGTAGTGTCTTCCACGAAAGGCGATCTCAATGACTATAGCATAGGGTAACGATCACAGACCGGAAATAAATTGTATATTTGTACTTTCCTATTAATGCAAGTATCTCCCAGTAGGGCTGAATACTTGTGTTGTAGACAAACATTTATTGGACGAAACAGCACGAATAGTAGTTCCCAGTGGTTATATACTGGGTACAAATAATAATACATAAATATTATTATATGGGGAACTTCCGAGGCGATAATAGGGAATAATAGAACAAAGAAGTATGTGTTAGCACTCGGAAAAATTGACAGACAAACAACAATAGAAAAAAACGAAGAACAATATATGGTCCGAAGTGGGATCGAACCCGTACTCAGTGGCACCGCGCCTTGCCACGAGAAGCCGAACGCTTGGTACACTGCCACGCAGCCAACTAAAAAATTGGCTATTGCAGTAGTGTCTTCCACGAAAGGCGATCTCAATGACTATAGCATAGGGTAACGATCACAGACCGGAAATAAATTGTATATTTGTACTTTCCTATTAATGCAAGTATCTCCCAGTAGGGCTGAATACTTGTGTTGTTGACAAACATTTATTGGACGAAACAGCACGAATAGTAGTTCCCAGTGGTTATATACTGGGTACAAATAATAATACATAAATATTATTATATGGGGAACTTCCGAGGCGATAATAGGGAATAATAGAACAAAGAAGTATGTGTTAGCACTCGGAAAAATTGACAGACAAACAACAATAAAAAAAAACGAAGAACAATATATGGTCCGAAGTGGGATCGAACCCGTACTCAGTGGCACCGCGCCTTGCCACGAGAAGCCGAACGCTTGGTACACTGCCACGCAGCCAACTAAAAAATTGGCTATTGCAGTAGTGTCTCCACGAAAGGCGATCTCAATGACTATAGCATAGGGTAACGATCACAGACCGGAAATAAATTGTGTATTTGTACTTTCCTATTAATGCAAGTATCTCCCAGTAGGGCTGAATACTTGTGTTGTAGACAAACATTTATTGGACGAAACAGCACGAATAGTAGTTCCCAGTGGTTATATACTGGGTACAAATAATAATACATAAATATTATTATATGGGGAACTTCCGAGGCGATAATAGGGAATAATAGAACAAAGAAGTATGTGTTAGCACTCGGAAAAATTGACAGACAAACAACAATAGAAAAAAACGAAGAACAATATATGGTCCGAAGTGGGATCGAACCCGTACTCAGTGGCACCGCGCCTTGCCACGAGAAGCCGAACGCTTGGTACACTGCCACGCAGCCAACTAAAAAATTGGCTATTGCAGTAGTGTCTTCCACGAAAGGCGATCTCAATGACTATAGCATAGGGTAACGATCACAGACCGGAAATAAATTGTATATTTGTACTTTCCTATTAATGCAAGTATCTCCCAGTAGGGCTGAATACTTGTGTTGTAGACAAACATTTATTGGACGAAACAGCACGAATAGTAGTTCCCAGTGGTTATATACTGGGTACAAATAATAATACATAAATATTATTATATGGGGAACTTCCGAGGCGATAATAGGGAATAATAGAACAAAGAAGTATGTGTTAGCACTCGGAAAAATTGACAGACAAACAACAATAGAAAAAAACGAAGAACAATATATGGTCCGAAGTGGGATCGAACCCGTACTCAGTGGCACCGCGCCTTGCCACGAGAAGCCGAACGCTTGGTACACTGCCACGCAGCCAACTAAAAAATTGGCTATTGCAGTAGTGTCTTCCACGAAAGGCGATCTCAATGACTATAGCATAGGGTAACGATCACAGACCGGAAATAAATTGTATATTTGTACTTTCCTATTAATGCAAGTATCTCCCAGTAGGGCTGAATACTTGTGTTGTAGACAAACATTTATTGGACGAAACAGCACGAATAGTAGTTCCCAGTGGTTATATACTGGGTACAAATAATAATACATAAATATTATTATATGGGGAACTTCCGAGGCGATAATAGGGAATAATAGAACAAAGAAGTATGTGTTAGCACTCGGAAAAATTGACAGACAAACAACAATAGAAAAAAACGAAGAACAATATATGGTCCGAAGTGGGATCGAACCCGTACTCAGTGGCACCGCGCCTTGCCACGAGAAGCCGAACGCTTGGTACACTGCCACGCAGCCAACTAAAAAATTGGCTATTGCAGTAGTGTCTTCCACGAAAGGCGATCTCAATGACTATAGCATAGGGTAACGATCACAGACCGGAAATAAATTGTATATTTGTACTTTCCTATTAATGCAAGTATCTCCCAGTAGGGCTGAATACTTGTGTTGTAGACAAACATTTATTGGACGAAACAGCACGAATAGTAGTTCCCAGTGGTTATATACTGGGTACAAATAATAATACATAAATATTATTATATGGGGAACTTCCGAGGCGATAATAGGAACATATCTTTGCTTCTCAGCTTAGATCAACTCCCTCTCTAGTTTCTTCCTTTCTCTTCGTTTCTTTGCATTTATTTACAATATATTGTTGTATCTGCAAGTGTTTATCATTCTTCTAACATATCTCACCAACTTTAGTCTTCGGCTATTGAGTGATACTACAGTACTACTCTCTACTGAACCCTGCATCTCTTGAATGCGTTTTACCACTGAACACTCGCTCCTCAAGAGTTATCACCAATGCATTGTTCAGCTATCCTATAAGAATTACTGTACACACATACGCATACAAACACATTTCCATTTGACACAATGAATGCACTCCTGTTCAACTTTCGTTGAAATATCTTAATTGCTGTTACAATTCTTGAAGAAATGCAGCTTTTGCTATCGAGCGGGACACCCTATATATTGAAAGGAAACCTAGAATCATGCAGGATGTGTGAGTTGGTTACTTTTTGCCACCAAAATCTTCTTCTGCTTCATTTACCCCGACGGCTTCTCATCTTCATCGTTCGATGGCCAGCCTTAGAAAAGCGTTATGTGAGTATGTGAGTATGTGTGTATGTGAGTATGTGTGTATGTGAGTATGGATGCGTTGTGTTGTGGTCACAGCACGTTGTGAAATCTGCGCATTTCGGTTCAGCGCATTAGACTTCAGCACAACTTGCATTGCGTACTGGGTTACATCCCTTGGGCGATCGCTACTTGATTGGTCAGATTAATCTGCATCCAGACTTACTGATGGAAGGTGAAGAAAGATTTGATAAGTTCTGGTTCCCACACTCTGGAGCAATCACGCAGCTATGAGTCGCAGACCAGATGTTGTTGATTGGGCGGATTGTGCCTCCTTGCTGCTCTTTAGTTTGCGATGACAGCGATCATTGACACTTCAGTCTTTTCTCGTGTCTTCATTAAGTTTTCCAAGAATCATATGCCTCTGAACATGTGTAAAGTAAGATAAAGTTCTTATTTCTCTAAAAGGTCGGGGCATAGGGCACCCACAAGAGATCTCCATCCGATCCGGTATGGAGTGAGCATGGACAACTCTCGCCAGGACTTGCCAGCCTCTATTCTTTCATCATGTATGGTTCGTCGCCATGTCTCCGATGGTCTGCCTCTTCTCCGTTTGCAGGTGGTGTTCACTGCTAGGTACGGATGCCTGGTTGTTCATTTCCTAGAACGTAGCCTGGCCATTTTCAAAGTCTTTTCACTTCTTAACTGATGTTGTTATTGCGTCATCTTCTGGTGACTTTTAAGACCGCGACCATCAAGTCGGCTTTCTACCTGATGTTTCATTCCCCACGTTTCTATTACATATAGGAAAATGGATCACACATTTGACTTGTAAATTCTAAGCTTCGTGCTGCCAGGAGAATAGTTGAGCGCCAAATGCTTCTAAGTTTGTTAAATGCCTTGGCTTATATGCCTATTCTAGCAGAGATCTCTTTCTCAGTGTACTAATGAAATGAATTATTAAAATATAAATACAAATATTAATGTCATGTGGCTTTTCTGGTATTTAAAGTGATAGACTTCTTCTAGTCCCACTCCTCTGACTTTCTTTGTACGTTTAGCACTTATCTTCATAATCAAGTTAATGTTGGAGGAGGTTAAATAAACGAATGAAAATTTAAAAAAAATAGGTTCCAATATGTTAGCGGTATCCAGAAAGACTGCACATATACGACCATTGTAACATACCATGCTGTGTGTAAATTGATGCAGATGGATGGGCGTGATACTAGCTACCAGCTCTCGTTGATCTCAATCAAAACTTCCACAAATTGTAACGCGGGCGATATGAAAGGAAATGTTAACTTGAAAATAGAACCCAAAAATTGGGTTTACAGAAGACCGGTGCTCCGCGGTGAGCCGAAAGGTTGACGATGATGATGATGATGATTATATCTGACAGAGATCGCATACATATAAAGTGGAAATTGAACGTTCTCTCGACTCGCCGAGCAAATCGGAGATACGGAAAAACCAAACAGAAAAAATAATAATGTTTAATGGGGTTTGTCGTCTGATGCCACAGCGAATTTAGCGAACTCAATTTGAAACAGTCAAACGTCCAAAGCCAAGTTCATTACTCTGACAGGCGATGGCGGAATAATTGAGGAAATCACAGTTAAAAGAGGGAGAATAGCTCCGCGACGTGGTGAGTTCGTGAAATGGAAACAAACAGACATTGTACACATTATCAGACAATAATTGTGTACCTATAGAAGAGAGGCTATGCGAAAGAACGCATTTTATTCTAGTGTAAATAATGAGTGACATACGAATTTGGGTTAGAAGGCGGAAATATACAAAAGCGATAAATGCATTTGTTTTTTTAGTTATATTTGTCTGGTCCTGAGATCGCTCCATTAAAATAATTCTTTATTATCAATTATAACATGAGACGTGAAACTATGATTTATGGTTATGGAAGGCCTCGGTATCACTTGAAGCAAATTAAAATCCATAATTCCGACGTTCAACTATTATTAACTAATATTATTAAACTCTTAGCGCCACCTTTCGTGATGTTTGCGTGGTAAGGAAAAAAAAGAATATATTTTTTAAATTACTTTTTTCTTCTACTCAATATAGAGGTATATCGCTTCTCAGCCATGAAGAAAGTTATACGCCAAAATTATGGGAAAAAAAGACTGAAACCAATAATAGAACTACAGTTAGGCGATTCTCAAATGGGGTTCCGAAAGAACAGAGGATACTAGGACGTTCATTTCACCTTAAAACAGCCAGCAGACAAGACAACAGAACACAATCAAAATGTGTATATAGTTTCATTCAGCACGAAAAAGCATTCAATCGAGTAGACAGAGAACAACTATAGGAAATACTATAACAACATACAGAGTAAACCAACATCTAACCAACCTAATTAAAAGTCTCTACATCAACAACAGCCGCACAGTCAGAACAACAGCGGGTTACACACACCACTTCGAAGTTAGATCAGGTGTAAGATAGGAGTGCGTATTATCCCCCTTTACTGTTTAGTACATACATGGACTCTATATATGCAAGCAGAGGCAGAGGAGATCAACGAGCTTCCATTTGCAGACCACCAGACACTAATACATGGAAAAATAGAAGACCTACAAGAACACTTAAATAGACTCAACAGCACAGGCATGAAAATGAACATCAACAAAGCGAAAGTCATGAATATCACAAAAGAGAAACAGAACATCAACACAGTTACAGACGGCAGACAACTAAAACAAATAGAGAAATTTAAATACCTAGGAAGTCTAGTGACAAGCAGAAAGATCAAAACATAGCACAACGAGCCTTCAATAAACGTTGCGAGAACACCAGACCCAAGGCCCGGCCACGAAAAAGATGGATTAACAAAATATTAAAAACACTAGGAAACATAACAGCAGCAGAGGCGAACAGAAGAGGAAAAAAACCGCAAATTATATCTCCACTCGACGCTGAAAGGCAAATGAGGAAAGAAAGAAGAAGAAGATCTACTCGTGTTATCCTGACTTAACGCTCTTTCGGAAACCTTACAGACAGTCCTTCTCGGTTGAGTTAGGACACTATAAGTAGGACACTATAAGTAGGACACTATAAGTAGGACACTATAAGTAGGACACTATAAGTAAGACACTATAAGTAGGACACTATAAGTAAGACACTATAAGTAGGATACTATAAGTAGGACACTATAAGTAGGATACTATAAGTAGGACACTATAAGTAGGACACTATAAGTAAGATCTTCAATTCGCCAATAAGGAAAACACAACAAATATAAGACCCTGCTTAGTCAAGTGGTGATTGTATGATGAATATTTTATAATGTAATAATGTTAGTTCATGAAGGGAAACAGAACTAATAGTTGCTAATGGTGGTAACGTAAAATAAATGTCTTATTGGAAGAAGAGAGTTATGCTTTGTCTAAGCACCATCATTCCTCTGAAGATGGTGTGACTGAATAATTCAGGTATAAGAGAAGCTTTGGAATTACAGACGCGCATTAAGAGCATTATATATCTTTGTAGATAGTTTTGTATGGAGAGGTGAGTTTTTTATGGAGAGGTGAGTACACAACAGGCCTTTTGAAATCCCCAAGGAAAAAGACAAAGAGGAAGACCAAGGAATTCTTGGAGAAAACAGATAGAAGCAGAGATGAAAATTATGGGAAAGACATGGAATGATCTTAAAAGAATGGCAAAAAACAGAATGACTTGGAAAGTGTTTGCTGAAGACCTATGCTCCACTGGGAGCTAAAAAGGTAGTAGAAGATGAATTATAGTCTGACTGATGCCATATGTGCTGCTGTTTGCTCTTGTGAGGTTCCGCATTGTAGCCAATGAGGGATGCAATATATGATGTTTGCACTTGGAACGGAACAAGCGGAAAGGGGAGTCGTACGTCAGCAACAGTCCCTTTTTGACAAATCAAGTGTTGTTAATGCGACCTTCCACCGGGTAGGGTTGAACTGTGCTTTACGTCACATTGGTGCTGTTCATGACCATTGTTGGAATTTCTTGACGCAACTTATTTACATGTTACTCATTAATGTGAACTGCTTCACAGCCGCAGTTTTATCTCTTTTGGGGATTTCTCGCCGTGTTTTGTTCGTCGTAAGCTGCATTCACTATAGTAATCAGGAATCTAAAGGGAGCGAAATTGTTGTGTGTACGACATTGTTGTGTGTTACGTCAACATAATGGCTCATCGTAAATCCCTAGACCAGCCGTACGCTAATCTTACGGCCTGTTGTTTGATGTACGACGGGGATAATCAGACGAC
Organism: Megaustenia siamemsis; assembly: GCA_032433765.1. Taxonomy (NCBI): domain Eukaryota; kingdom Metazoa; phylum Mollusca; class Gastropoda; order Stylommatophora; family Ariophantidae; genus Megaustenia; species Megaustenia siamemsis. Next base: position 58,742,246 of record JAVIAB010000092.1, read on the forward strand.
TAACTGTGTGTTTATATGTTCGGAATAGGAGTCAACAACGATGGCCTAACATCATGTTGTTGTTGTTGTTATGGATCCAGTAACCTTTGAGCTGATGCCCTTCGGCCCAATGCCATGTAATAATATCTGCAGGTATTTTTAAGTTCTGCTGTTGTTCCGTACAGAGTATTCCATTTGGAGGGTCTTTGAGGAAGTATTGTTGTTCTAATGTCAGTGAGCTCTGGACATTGAAACAGGTGGTGTTCTACAGTTTCTTGTGGGTGATTACAGAGTGGACATACTGGGGTATGGTTTTGTTGTATTCTATTAATGTGGTTATTTAGCATAACATGTCCTGTTCTAAGTCTGAAGATGGTGGTTTGGTCTCTTCTTGTTAGGTTGTTGATGTTGTCTTGTGGATTTGGTCTTGCCATATATTTAAAAAGCTCTCTCCCTGTTTTCCCTAAGGCCCATCCATTCAGCCACTCCTCCTTACTGTTGGATTTTATGACTTGCTTGGCTGTGTCCAGTGTGATGGATGTATGCATCTGTGTCTGTTTGGATCCTCTCTTAGCTAATGTATCTGCCTTATCATTTCCTGGTATATTTGAGTGTCCTGGGATCCATTGCATTACCAATCTTATGTTATGTGTTTCAATGAGTTTGTCTGTGTCTATGATAAGCTGTGTGAGTTCTGTTTTGTTCGTGTTGTTTTCCAGTGCTTGCAGAGCCGATTTGGAATCCGTAAATATAACTGTGTTTTTCTTTGATGGTGTGGTATCGAAAATCGTATTTAAATGATAAATTGCTGTTTCAATAGCTGTTATTTCTGCTTCATAATTGTTACAGACTTCACCACAAGGGCCACAAATTTCTTCTGCTGTTCCATCTGGATAATGTATTAGTATTCCATATCCAGCTTTTGAAGTAGCGTTAGTGGCTGCACCATCTGTGTATATATGTATCCAGTCATCTGGATAAGTATCTATTGTTTTCCTTGCTGCTAGTGTTACTGATACTGGGTCTGCTTTTTTACCTGTTCTGTTACATATCTCTACATTTATTTCAGGTTTTTTATAATTCGTACTTGGTGGCATTTCTTTGATGACTCTTGATGTTTGTATTCGTTTTTCAGGTAGATGGAATTTCTTTTGTATATTTCTAACATGTTGTAATACTGACACCTGTTTAATTCTTTGTTTTGGAGTCCATGTATCTACTAATTTTCTGTTAGGGTGATCCTTCTCCATTCTTTTTTGTCTTTCATAGAGAACCATAGCGGCTTTGTTTCTCCTCAACTCTAAAGGTTCCACATTGCAGTGGATTTCGCAGGCTGCAACTGGAGTGGACCTCATTGCACCGCTGATGAGTCGTAATGCATTATTTTGTATCTTGTCCAGTGCCATGTTAGTTGTTTTGCTGCATGTCACTAGGAGCGAGGGCCTAACATCATCAAGCGCTATACATTTTTAAGAAAATATGACGATCATCATTTTCAAGATGACGTGAACTTTCGGTATATGGTGGATAGGCGGCAGGAACAATTGAAGGCTATGCATAAAAAGTGTTCCTTGTTGAAGTTTCCTCATATTCCAAGTCCGGCTTGTTGCAGGAGCTACTGAGTTAAGTGCTCTGTGCACACCGTGAGCTGTGTGTCTCATCCGTTTTGATCATGTTTCGATATTACAATTGTTTACGATGAATGATGATATTGTATGACAGGGAACAGTTGGCTGTGTTCACTTTCTGCGCGGTTTCGCCTTATGTCTTTTGGCGTGTGCTGAGACTGCTACGATGTGGACTACAGTTACCTTTCTTTATTTGGGAAATGAGATATTCGGATGAGTACGCTGGCACGGGCGGTTGAGCAATTATGGATTTTAATTCGTTTGCAGTGATACCTGGGCCTTCCATAACCAAATAACCAAAGCTTCATTTGTCTTCAACCTGAGTCCTGGACATTCTTGCAACAATCCGTATTTGCATTCTCTCAAACGGTTGGTCAGAGTTTTGTCCCATGTAGTGTGGCAGTTCAGTATCTTCAAATGTTTCTTGAGTTTAATTTGCTCATAATTAATGTTCGCTACATCTCAGAAAGCAGATTTTAATCGAAAGCTTGGAAGGGACATTGGAAGGCGCCAATTTATTTCTTTTTGTTAAGCAAAAAAGAACGCGCTTTGCTCTTTCTTGCTAAACTTGCAGGTGTTAATTTGTGTTGTCTTTTGATTTATCGAAACCTCGGTGGCTGTTTTGATAGTGTGCTCACTTCCAGATACACAGAGTCCTGATTCGATTCCCAGAAGTGGCGAATTTTTTTTCGAATTAAAGGCGGCCTGACGTGATAAAGACAACATCACCCAAAAATGTGCCGCGGTGATGGACAAATATGGTCACCAAATACAATATTCCCCATACGCCTTGCAATGATTAGAGGGCATTTTTACTTACTTTACTCTGGGTTTGTAATTACGTTTTTCACCAATGTTTGCTTACTGTTTTGCCAATATGTCTACCTTCCTCTGTTCTCCTTCTCTTTACCCATCGTGCCTGTGTGTTTTTGTATCAACCAGAGAAATACAGCTATTTTGTACGCTGTTAGCAGCTAGTCATTTTTCTGATATTCCAAACAATTGAATTTCTTCTTCTGCGCTCACCTCTAGACGTCATTGTAAATGAATGGGAAGAAAGCGTTTGTCAGCTCAAGGCTGATGACATCTCCATACAACTTGTTCCTGTATGATGTCAACGATGGCCACAAGAGTCTACTTAGTATTGAATATTGGTGAATAGCTCTTACCCTTTCGCCCTGTGTCTTGATTGCCCAACACCGAAGGAGGTACTCGACACTATCGCCGCCTGGCGGGACTCCACGGGATAAGCATCATACCGTTTTCTTCTAGACTGTGAGATCTTCATGCTGGAAATTTTCGCTGCATTGTTATGTTAGACATGCAGTCCTGTGGATCTGATTTACACAAGTTTGTATCTCACTTTTCCTGGTCTCAGTGTTTTGACTTCCCCAGCTTGGGTAGCATTGCTACCACTGGAACAGCTCATGGGGATATAGGAATACACGCTCCTCTACAACTTTGTGGTGGAAGCACACCTGAGAACATTTGTACAAATGCTTTACTATATATATACATACATATATATATATATATATATATATATATATATATATATATATATATATATATTATAGTAAGGTTATAGTTATAGAAGGCCCCGGTATCACTGCAAACGAATTACAATCCATAACTTCTCAACCGCCGTGCCAGTGGAATCATCCTAATTACTATCTCATCTCCCAAACAAAGAAAGATAGCTGCGGTCCCGTAAGGTTTTAATGCAAGACATTTTTTTTTTAAAGCAGTACATCTATTAAGTTATAATGTTGCATGGTGTCTGATCTGATCGATCATGGCGGAGGCCACTAGAACTAGTTCATGCCAAATTTAATTTTAAATATTTATTTTTAAAACAGAGTGGTCTTCCATTACCAGTTAGGTTGACATTGTGCTAGTGAACATTAGCATGTCCAGCTTGCAAATGGAAACAAGTGAGACGTTGAACAAAAGCTATAAGCAGTCAGCGAACCCTAGCTGATTGCTGCATTGAGGAGGGTCTAGTTCGGGAAACAAAAACCGACTATTAAGGTTCATTTGAAAGTGTCAAGCAATAAATATGTTCTTAAAAGTAATCTATTAAAATCAGTTCTCTGAAGAACTGATAGGACGTTACAACTTGATGACATAAAAAGCGAAATAGTAAGTGTTTTATTTTAAGTTAGAAATCATCTTTTGGTCGCTAGATTGTCACTGCTTCTTTGCAAGTTTTATTCTGTTACGTACTACAATATCAAAATAAAATATAAAACGAGTATTTTGTGTTTTTAGTGCTTTCATTTTAGCCAACCAGCTTTTCAATTTCTCTCCCCCTTCCCATTAAATATAAACTAGTGTCAACCTTCATTCACATTGCCACAATTACCTCACTCCAATTTTCACAAAAACGTCGTTCTATTTTAACATTAACCTTATTTCAATTTTCACACATTAACCCCACTCCTATTTTAAAATTAACCTTATTTCAATTTTCACACAGTAACCCCACTTCTATTTTAACATTAACCTTATTTCAATTTTCATACATTAACCCCACTCATATTTTAACATTAACCCTATTTCAATTTTCACACAGTAACCCCACTCCTATTTTAACATTAACCTCATTCAATTTTCACACATTAACCCCACTCCTATTTTAACATTAACCTTATTTCAATTTTCACACAGTAACCCTACTCCTATTTTAACATTAACCTTATTCAATTTTCACACATTAACCCCACTCCTATTTTAACATTAACCTTATTTCAATTTTCACACAGTAACCCCACTCCTATTTTAACATTAAACTTATTTCAATTTTCACACATTAACTCCACTCCTATTTTAACATTAACCTTATTTCAATTTTCACACAGTAACCCCACTCCTATTTTAACATTAACCTTATTTCAATTTGCACACATTAACTCCACTCCTATTTTAACATTAACCTTATTTCAATTTTCACAGAGTAACCCCACTCCTATTTTAACATTAACCGTATTCAATTTTCACACATTAACCCCACTCCTATTTTAACATTAACCTTATTTCAATTTTCACACAGTAACCCCACTCCTATTTTAACATTAACCTTATTTAAATTTTCACACATTAACTCCACTCCTATTTTAACATTAACCTTATTTCAATTTTCACACAGCAACCCCACTCCTATTTTAACATTAACCTTATTCAATTTTCACACATTAACCCCACTCCTATTTTAACATTAACCTTATTTCAATTTTCACACAGTAACCTCACTCCTATTTTAACATTAACCTTATTTCAATTTTCACACAGTAACCCCACTCCTATTTTAACATTAACCTTATTTCAATTTTCACACATTAACCCCACTCCTATTTTAACATTAACCTTATTTCAATTTTCACACATTAACCCCACTCCTATTTTAACATTAACCTTATTTCAATTTTCACACATTAACTCCACTCCTATTTTAACATTAACCTTATTTCAATTTTCACACATTAACTCCACTCCTATTTTAACATTAACCTTATTTCAATTTTCACACATTAACCCCACTCCTATTTTAACATTGACAATCTCCACTATCAGAGCAAGAGGCAGAGTGCAATGACGCCTCATGGTAGCCAACCTTCGATGCGGAGCCAGCACTCAATGATGATGATGATGATTTTAACATTAACCTTATTTCAATTTTTATACATTAACCCCACTCCTATTTCCACATTAACTTCACTCACATTTCACGCAAACCTCACTCCCATTTTAACATTAACCTTATTTCAATTTTCACACATTAACCCCACTCCTATTTTAACATTAACCTTATTTCAATTTTCACACATTAACTCCACTCCTATTTTAACATTAACCTTATTTCAATTTTCACACATTAACTCCACTCCTATTTTAACATTAACCTTATTTCAATTTTCACACATGAACTCCACTCCTATTTTAACATTAACCTTATTTCAATTTTCACACATTAACTCCACTCCTATTTTAACATTAACCTTATTTCAATTTTCACACATTAACCCCACTCCTATTTTAACATTGACAATCTCCACTATCAGAGCAAGAGGCAGAGTGCAATGACGCCTCATGGTAGCCAACCTTCGATGCGGAGCCAGCACTCAATGATGATGATGATGATTTTAACATTAACCTTATTTCAATTTTTATACATTAACCCCACTCCTATTTCCACATTAACTTCACTCACATTTCACGCAAACCTCACTCCCATTTTAATATCAACGCAACCCCCATTGTCTCCACCTCCGACCACTCATCAGTTTAAAGCCTCCGTGGCTGAGAGGCTAGGGCGCTAGCGTACTGGCCATAGGAGCCCGAGCTCACTTCTCAAATGTGATGGCCGACGTGACTCCTTGGTTCAACAAATGAGGGTGTTTCAGACCACATCACCGACGAATGAGCCAAGAGTCATTGACAAATATGAGCTCTATCACCATTTGCCTCATAAGCGTCACTAGAGTTAACGAGAACCCTTACTCTCAAGTGTATCATTTACACATCTACTGTAACAACACTCCCTCTTTCAAATTTATAATTTACACATTTGATGTAACAACACTCCCTCTTCCAAATGTTTCATTTACACTCTACCATAACAACACTCCCTTTTTTAAATTTATCATTTACACATCTACTGTAACAACACTACCTCTTACAAATTTATCGTTTACACGTTTATTGTAACAACGCTCCCTCTTTCAAATGTAACATTTACACCTCTACTGTAACAACACTCCCTCTTTCAAATTTATCATTTACACTCTACCGAAACAACACTCCCTCTTTCAAATGTATCATTTACATATCAACTGTAACAACACTATTACTTTTACATTTTTCTTTTAAACATCTACTGTAACAAAAGTCCCACTTTGAATTTTATCAGGTCCACACAACACTTCCGCTTTCATATTTGTCGTCTCTACATCTTCCGTAACAACACTCCCACTTTCACCTTATCCTCTTTAGTAATGTCACTGCCAATAAAGTTAGGACAACAGAAACAAGAAAAGATGAACAAAGTAATGAAACCGATGACTCAACAAAACGCCATAGGCATCTCTGTGTCTTTTCCCAATTTTCTCTGGTCCTATCACTGTGCCCACTGGAAGCCAATATCGAAAGCTCTAGAACAGCATGTGTGGCTCACTATCTGACATCATTTATTTCGAATAGAAACAACCCCCTCCCCCCTCTTCCCCCCCCACCTCCCCATTTCTGGGCACTTGTCTGGTTTCTCTGAACAATTTAACTCAACGGTTATCAAATTGTTCCCAGACATTGTCACCTTCGTTCTAATTTTCATTCTTGGTTTCGTAAGTTCTTACTTCGCTTTCATTCAGCCTATAAAATTGTCTTTAATGTGATTTCAGAAATTAATCCTGTGATTGTTTTCTTGACTTCCTAAACTTACCCCCAGCTTTTCTTGATTTCAGAAATTAATCCTCAGATTTGTTTCTTGACTTCCTAAACTTACCCCCAGCTTTTCTTGATTTCAGAAATTAATCCTCAGATTTGTTTCTTGACTTCCTAAACTTACCCCCAGCTTTTCTTGATTTCAGAAATTAATCCTCAGATTTGTTTCTTGATTTCCTAAACTTATCCACATCATTTCTTGATTTCATAAATTAATCCTGAGATTTTTTCTTGATTTCATAAACTTATCCCCAACATTTCTTGATTTCATATATCAATCCTCAAATTTTTGTTCTTGATTTCATTAACATTATTCCCACATTTCTTGATTTCATAAAATAAACTTCAGCGTTTATTGATTTAAAATCATTGTTCTGATTAATTCGTGATTAACTCACGAACATATCTTCAACGTTTTTACTTTAAACTTCATTTAACCCTGTTTTAAGCGTTGATAATTCACGTGACTTCTTGATATTTGTTTTATGAACTCTACTCAAAGCGGTCTAACATTTCATAAACTCGCCCTCAATACCACTAGGTTTGATGGTGATGTTGATCTTAATCGGACAAAGTCGACGTCATCAGTTAGCTCTTAGACCCAGGAAGATGCTGTGGGGGGCCAACAATGGCTTTCTTGATCTACCTAGTTCTGCTGGTGACGTTAGATTGTGTCCATCATGCAGGAACTGCAAAATTAGGTCTTCTAGATCAACAAAAACCACAACTGCGGGGAATATGGCGGTCTCAACTTCTTTTTTGACGTAAACTACTACCTGAGTGACCAACTCCTAAGTGGAGTGAGATATTAATGATCTGTGAGTCGTTGACATTCCGATGCGACGGCATGGCGCCTATTTAGAACTTCCCGCTTCATTTAATAAACTAACCCCTAGCATTTCTTGATTTCAGAAAACTTGTCCTCACTGCTAATTGTTTTCATTTTGAGACTTTAAAAAATAAACTATTGATGCCCATGAAATAAGATGTTTGCAAAAAAACTAATTTTGACAAGAATGTTGGTATCAGAATCTATTGAAACTACAACAAATATGGATGTAACTCAGAATGACGAAAAGTGTTTAGGCCATCTCATGAGGAAAGAGCTTACATTTCTACCATTGCACGTCTACAAAGTCGATGATTCAGCTTCAAGATATTGTAACAACCGAGAATAAGATGGACGATACAGATCATATAAAGTGACAATTGCAGTGATAAAGTGAAACAATTTCCAGTATGACTATCTCTAATGGACTTATGAAGCTGAAAAATAAAGGCCGCATGCCTCATTGTAATCCTCAAGTTCATCTGATAATGAAAGCCTTACCTTCCCATAATTCTCCTTGACACTTCTGAACAAGACAAGACACGACTTTTATTATTTCCTGTTGCTATCTTTAATGAACTCTGTAGCTCTGGAATTATTTTACAGATTTTGGCAGAATCATCGAGCTTGAAATTGTGAACTTTTTAAAATGAAACTCACTATAAACTCTAATCCTAATGCAGACACATGAAAGTGTAAATGAAGTTAAAGAGAGAGCATTGCACATTATGAGAACACTGTTATTGAGTTGAAATTATATTGAGGATAAAGCTCTCGGAGTTATAGAGAATTGAACCAAATTGTGGCATCAGCTGGAAGCTTTATGTCCACATATGTTCATCACGATATTAGAAAACATGTTCAAGTTGCGCCAGTGCATGATACAATCAAGGAACAACTTTAGGGACAACTTCTGGGACATGCCACTACTAGACAACATCTCAAAGAGAGCCTTCACAATCAGAGTAAACAGGAAAGGGTATGAATGGTCTGAAAGTTGATAGATCAACATAGAATCAGACGTTACACAATAGCAAGCTATACAGGAGACATACCACTCATCCAAACATTAAACTTGTTCTCCTTAAAAAGCAACTGAGATGGAATAAAAGTGTCTATATTTCTTGGATTTAGAATTTTCACCATGCCTACAACAGCAGATTTTGTTTAAGAACACGAATGATCAATAAATAGTGAGTAGAAAGTTGATAGTAAAGTCGGAGATATTTTAAATGTCGACATTTGTAGTTAAACAACCAAATTTCGCCACATGCCTTCTCGCTGCCAGTGGTTGATACATGTGGACTAATTGTCAATTTAGAAAGTTTCCTGCTTTTGAATGGGCGAGGGGAAAAACGAGACCAGAGAAGCCAAATAAACAAATTGGAAGAAGCCATGTTTTGATCGTGCACGAACAAGTCCTTTGGAGTTCTCCGCAAAGTTGATTGCAGAACTTCTTGTAATGCTTAGGACCTCTTTAATTTTATCCCTAAAATATTCCAACATTTTAGTCTCGTTCTTTTTTTGACTCCCTACTAATTGTGATATTAAATCGCTTGTAATTTGTCTCTTTAATGTCTCTTATTATCTCTCAGATTTGCTTTGTTTATTTGTAGTGTGTACTGTTTTAGAATGTTTTCCACAGTGCATTTATGGATACTACTTTGTAAAACATAAATGTTGTAATTTGTCGTTTCAAACCCATAACTTAAAATAGAGCTGGGCATGTGGCCATGCAGTAGATGTGATTTGTGGGCCTTAGAAACAAATCTTCGTGCTGCTTAAACGATTTCACAGGTTGCCTCTTTCTTTCTTTCTTTCTTTCTTTCTTTCTTTCTTTCTTTCTTTCTTTCTTTCTTTCTTTCTTTTTTCTTTCTTTCTTTCTTTCTTTCTTTCTTTCTTTCTTTCTTTCTTTCTTTCTTTCTTTCTTTCCTTCTTTCCTTCTTTCTTTCTTTCTTTCCTTCTTTCTTTCATTTTTACTTTAAGATTTGACACTTTCATGCTCGATGGTAAGAAATATTAAAATCACAAAAGTGGCAGTCATTTCACACTCCATTCGCTTCCAGCAGTCTTAAACAAGCAACACATTATATAAATATCGACATTCTGGATAATCACAATTTGTTGCATAATAATCGTTTCTTCTTTTTCCTTTCTTTTTCTTCGTTAACCTTCTCATTCTTCTTCTCCTCCTACTTTTCTCATCTGTTATTTTTCTCCCTTTTCGTCTTTGTCTTTTTTTACTTTTTTTTTTCTCCTGTAACTTTCTCTTTTTCACTTTCTTCTCAATATTATCTTATTTGTTGTTATTTTATTCTTACTCTCTCTCTCTCTCTCTCTCTCTCTCTCTCTCTCTCTCCCTCTCCCCTTATCCCTTTCTTCTTCTCTTTCTTTTTTCGGTACTCAAAAGTGTCATGTTGAAATCGAATATGTTGGGCCAAAAAGGAAACAAATCATAACTTTATGTGAAGCACAACAGATATCACCAGTGCAAACTTAATGTTCTTTCAAGGGCTGACGGTGAAGTTAAATTGTTCTTTTGTCATTGGGTGGACGTACGAAGCAAGAAATGTCATCGCAGCATCAGTGAAAAGTATTTTTTTCCCCGACGAAATGCAATAAGGGAAGGTTCAGCTATATCTCATCTCACATGCTGAAGTCGGATGTGTAGGGCCGAAAGGCGCAAATATCATAGTTATACTGCAAACCACAACGCAACGCAGAATTAGCGTCCTTTTAAGGGCGGAAGATGAAGAGGTACACTCCTTTAGTCATCGGGCGAACGCAAGTCAGCAAGCAAGCATATCCTTTCAACCGGAATATTAGAGAATGTATCTCATAATGTTAATTTTAATGCCATGAAAAATATACTAACAACAAAACAAATATCAGAAGGGCTGAAACTAAGAATGGCAAAATGTTACATCTTCTCAATATTCCTGTATGGTGCAGAAACATGGACATTAGACAAGAAAACAGAACAGAAAATTGAACCCTTTGAAATGTGGATTTATAGAAGAATAGGTAGAATTGGATGGAAAGAAAAGATAACAAACGATGAAGTTTTAAAACAACCGAAAATAAAAAGAGAACTACTAAATATAATTAAGACTAGACAAATGAAATTTTTGGGGCATGTTAAAAGACACAACAGCCTACTAAAAGTAATATTTGAAGGGAAAATACAAGGTAAAAGAGGCAGAGGCAGACCAAGACTAACATGGACAAGTAAAATCAAAAGATGGACAAGTCAATCTATGTCAGCCTGCACCATCAAAGCAAGAAACAGAGTAGAATGGGATCCATGGTAGCCAACCTTCGTTGCGGAGATGGCACTTAATGATGAATGATGAATGTTAAAAGGTTCTGTGCAAAGACTGAAGCCTGTTAAACGTCCAATGAGTTAAAAAATAATATAGCATCTTTTTTTTTTTTTTTTTTAAAGAAAAACGAAAAATACAACTCTAACATTCCTCATCAAGGTGCAAACCACTACATTTAAAAGGATGTAACTTCAAATAAATGTGAAAATTCCTACATAAATTTGAGAGCCGCTTCCTAACGCCAAAAAATGACAGCCTTTATCTGGTGTCTATTTCTGTGTTGCGAGTGTCTCACGGCCCCACAATGAAAACATGCGCTCAACGACGGTAGTAAACACACCCAGAATGGCACAAACCATTTATATGGCCAGACAAGCCAATAATTTTAGAAACTCAGAGGCAAGTTTGAAATTTCAGTCTATTTTTTAAACAAAACATTTCATGCGAGAAAAGAAGTATTATTCTATTTCAAATATTCTGGCTTAACTTCTTAATCCACTAACAATTTCCTGGCCAGAAATCATCATCATGTGTTGCCGTAACGCAAGGAGTTTTCACTACAATGAAGTGCCACTTTGTTGTCATACCGTGGTGCAGCGTGTGGTGGCGTAGAGCTTAATGTGCTGATTAGATTGTCTGGTTCAAAATCCCAGATATCAGAAGAACCAGATACTCAAATAAATCAGAACACAACAAACTCAAGATCAAGATGCCTATCATAATACGAATAGATGGGAGCAAGTTATTATACGCTTTAGAACAAGACATAATCGACTTCGTAGTCATATGTATACACAATTCAAAAATAGCACCTCAGAGACATGGCTTCAGAAAGAAACAGAAAAAAAACACATACTTCAAGACTGTATTGGATATAGTACATTGAAATGATATAAGCCAATACTAACGGCTTCGACCATAATCGATAAAATCTGACACCATGCAACATTATAACTCAATAGATGTTCCATCAAATGAGGTTTTATGTATTAAATGTTTACCAGTAGAGCATCTGTACAAATGTTCTCCTCTGACGTATCTCCGCTACAATGTGGTATAGGTGTTTATGTGTCCTTGGCCCCAAAAGCTATTTCAGTGGTAACAATGCTATCAGCCATTACTCAAACTAGACATAAAAAAGGCTTGGGCCAGGAAAGGTGAGACACAGACATGTTGTCATCGGATGCACCTGGCTATATGCCTAACATATCAGTACAGTGTAAATTCTCATTATGGAGTCGTAGAACAATGTGGTCCAACCCACGTTTGGATCATGAGGCAATACTAAAAAAAAAGTAAGAAGAATTTTTATTTTTTTTTATTTTTAGTATTGCTATTATCATCAGCTTTACAGCAGCTTCGCATCTCTACGCATCTTGGTGCATCTTGATGCCTTTACCTCTACTTGGATCATGACGGTAGGTGTGAAATTTTCAAACTGGTGCGAAAATCGGGCCTCTAGGTGTTCTAGCGCAGGTGGGTAGATAAGTGAGAACAAATTTCACTTATCAGCTTTTTTTTTTTTTTTTTTTTTTTTTTTTTTTTTTTTTTTTTTAACTTAAAAGACAATCATAAATGGTTGATTGACTGATTTTGATAAAATTCCGACGTTGGAGCAAAGCTACAGTGAGGGGGCCTATCTTAAAGTATAGATAAAATTGACCAATAAGACTGATCACATACACCTTGAGAGCTGCGAGTATGAGCGATAGCAGAAAAAAAAATGTACAAAGTCAAACTTAATGCGAGTTGTCACACGGTCCTGAAATTAATTTTCAAGCACACAGTTCTGAGTTAGAGCCCTTAAAAGGGGGGGGGGGGGGGGAAAGACATCTTCGTTTGAGCCAGCGGTTTTGTTAGTTTTAGTTTGAGAATTCACAGACAGTTTTAAAGTTCAGAGTTGGAGGAATTTAGGAGCACTGAGAGTCAACTCTTTCACGTTCTCATGTTTTAATTGATAAATTACAGTCAGCTGGAAACTCATCATGCTGGCTCTGGCAAAACCGAGATATACCAACAATTTCAGAATAATCTGATGTTCAGACGATTAGGCGACTAATTTACGCATCGACCACTCCAGACTACCATATAAGTCAACAGCATAGCTACAGTTTAATCCTGGAATTAATCCTGGAATATCCGAGACGCGGACGATAAGCGATAAGTAATTACATCATCGACCGTAGGTGAGCTAAATGCGACGTATGTAATACCGACAGTTCAAAGGAATGAAGCCTCCAGCCCGATCTATCTTTATCAAATATTATCAGTCTCTGATCCACTCCTTCCTGTCGAAATATGCCATGACAAAAGCAGCGTGTGCGCGAGTCTATATAAAAGGACGTTCCAAATACAAGCCATTTTAATTGCTGCCACCACGAAGAGGACATCGATGTGCTGGGTTTGAGCTAAGTCAAGCAAGTATACGACCTGGTATAGACCGTAGATTCGACCAGAAGTGTTGCGTAGAGTAAGTGTAGTTATTTTGTGTCGAATATATATTGTAAGCTTTAGAGTTCACTGCAACAGGAGATCGACGCCTGAAAGTCATGACGCAGGCGGGCCCATCTCCCTTAGAGTATCAATAAGCTAAAGGGTCCAAACACTTGCTCGACGGCTCAACTTCTGATGTTCAAACTGCCTGCTGCTGAGAAGCTCTGTATATAGAGTTCCCTATTAGTTATCTATTTGTAAACTTTTGTTATTACCTACCTACATCATTATCTTTATCTGCACACACACACATACATAATTGAGTATATATATATATATATATATATATATATATATATATATATATATATATACTTCTATTTTTCAGTACCCTGTGGAGCATAGGTCTTCAACAAACACTTTCCATGCCGTTCTGTTTCTTGCATTCTTTATGATCGTTCCATATCTGCCCCATCACCTTCATCTCTGCTTCTATATGTCTTCTCCAAGAATTTCTTGGTCTTCCTCTTTTTTTCCTCTGGGTATTCCAAAAAAGAACCTGTTGTGTAATACTCTCAGTTGGCTTCCGCTGTGTGCGTCCTATCCAGCGTCATCGTCTTCGCTGTATCTCTTTATCCACTGGTATTTGACTGGAACATTTCCATAATTCCATGTTAGTGATTTTGTCCCACCATTTACATCCTCTTATTCTGCGTTAACATCCATTAATGAAAGTCTGTATCTTCATGATTGTCATTTCACTCTCTCTCTCTCTCTCTCTCTCTCTCTCTCTCTCTCTCTCTCTCTCTGCAATCAAGACTCAATCAGAGTAGGATTCCAGACTCGCACATAAAGACAGCTGTCTGTTTAAGCGAATTGATCGACACCACAGACAGAACATCATAATTAGAGTCTGTTAGATCCACCCTGATTGAATACTTGTTAACACGTTGCACTGTGTTCTGCGCCAGTGGCCCAGTGCATCCGATTTCAGCCAGCATTTTATTCAGGTTTGCTTTTCTTAGCCTTAGATTGTCCCCAATCTTCCTGCAAGGCAGCAGATTGTCTTTTCTGTAGGGGGATTCTGCCCTTAGATGGTCGGCCCTCCCAGGTTTACGAGTACCATCAGCCTGAGTCACTAGAAGTGACTAACACAGACATGCACACACAAATATATGAGATGGGACTAACTAACACTGACATGCACACAGCGATATGAGGCATGACTAACACTGACACACACCAAGATATGAGATATGACTAACATAGAAACACACACACACACACTAAGACATGAGATGTGACTAACACAGACACACTCTAAAATATGACTAACACAGATATGAGATATGACTAAACACAGTCATGCACACACAAAGATATGAGACATGACTAACATAAACATGCACACACAAAGATATGAGATATGACTAAACACAAACACACAAAGATATGAGACATGACTAACCTAGACAGACACACATTAAGATATGAGACGTGACTAGGATGGACATACACACAAATATACGAGACATGACTAACATAGACATGCACACACAAAGGTATGAGATATAACTAACATAGGCATGCACACAAATATATGAGATATGACTAACACATACATGCACCCACAAAGATATGACACATGGCTAACACAGATACACACTAAGATATGAGTCATGGCCAGCACATACACCCACCAAGACATCAGCCATGACTATCACAGATTCCCACTATAGCTCGTTTCAAA
This sequence comes from Megaustenia siamemsis, assembly GCA_032433765.1. Taxonomy (NCBI): domain Eukaryota; kingdom Metazoa; phylum Mollusca; class Gastropoda; order Stylommatophora; family Ariophantidae; genus Megaustenia; species Megaustenia siamemsis. Next base: position 58,757,627 of record JAVIAB010000092.1, read on the forward strand.
TCACTTGCCCAATTTCAAAACGCTATTGTTCAGTAACCGTTTGTTAAAAACTGTTGAAATTTTCCAAATATTATTATAATGCAAAAGACCCTTTAAATGTATATTTAACAAATATCTTGCAGCTGCAGTTTTCTTAAAGCGGCGGATTTCTTTGATGTTTGTCAAAATTGTAAATTGTGAACCCCTAAATAATAGAAATTACCGTAGTTGCTGGTCTATGATTAATTTTCACTAGGCAAAGGCGTGGCCGTAATGGGGAAATACCAGGAGAATTATTGTCTTCTCAGTTCGAGGACGGACGATAATATCAAGGTATACCTGTTTGTCCAATTTTCATAGTTGTGTGGTCCTGAAAAGGACCGTTTGTTGAAATAATTTAAGGTAATATGGGGGCCAACATTGTGGGGGCTATATACTTTCATTCTGAATCAGACGAGTCTAAAAGATTAATAACTGTTTGGGGTTGAACATTCCACAAACCATCATTTTTCCAATATTCCTCTTCCTGTTTTAAGACGTGGTCTTCACATTCAGCCCAATAATCTTTGTCTATATTTAATAAAGCGAGATTAGCAAGAGTCTTTACATCGCATATTTTGAATGTTGTATTTTCATCTGCCACTTGTCCTTTTAATTTTGCCCAGATTAGTTCTATTGGATTTAAATGAGCATGGTAAGGTGGCAGCCTCAAACTTATATGACCGTGCTCTTGGATAATCTTATCTATTTGAAAAATCTGTGTCCTTTGTTTTTGCCCTACTAGAGATAGTAATTCAGGTTTTAAGTACATGTTATTAAATTGTATGTGCTCCTTTGTGAGCCATATCTTAATAGCATCTTTTGTACTGGATGACGTCGGGACTTTATCTTCAAGTGCAACAATGTTGTGGTACGCTGCATTGTCCATTATTAGGCAAGATGGTCGATCTAGTGATGGGAGAACAGAATTTTCAATCCAATGTCTAAATATGTGACCATTCATCTCAGAGTGATAATCCCGATTGTCTATGGATTTTGAAAGAAAAATGAGCTCTGCATTCTGTATTAGTCCATGTTGTCGACTACCTGCATGAGCAATTATCAAGCTCTGTCCTTTGCTGCTAGGTATTAATCTCTTAATCTTTCCATCTGATGACTGCCATTCCCTTTGGTTAGTGTGGTGAGCATTGATCCATGTTTCATCCAAGTACACAATATCATAACCTTGCTTGTGCATCTCTTTTACTTCACGTAAGTACTTGCTTCTCATGACTATTATATGTGGCTTCTCACAGATGATGTTTCGTCCATTGGAATACTTTCTGAATGTAAAGCCTGCACTTCTCACATTCCTCCATAATGTAGACTTTGATATTTCAATACTGTTGTTCTTTTTCAGCGAAACTTTTAATTTTCTTATTGTAACAGTTTCATTCATACCCAACATTTTGCGAATTTCACGTCTACACCTCTGAATGAACTGAAATGGAACACACAATTTCTCAAGTGTCTAATTGTGTCAAAAAAACCACGGCGAAAGCGTGCAAACACGTCAATTTTACCGTGTATGGATTTTTACTCGCTATTTTTAACTTTAAATACTGTAAACATTAAGTTTTGACTACATCAATGGGTCGTTATAAATTTATATAAATCAAATAAGCAACAATAATAACCAAAATGCTTTTTTTAATTAAATTAATTTCCTGTTGGGTTCTAATCATTATAACTTTACATGCAAATTTTGAACAACTTACAACAAGTGGTTAAAAAGCTATCGATTTTAAAAGTTGGGCACGAGTTATGAAACAAGCTATAATATATGAGCTACGACTAGCACGGATATACACCGAGAATTGAGCCATGGCTATCACAATGAACCATGGCTATCACATACACACACAGAGATATGAGCCATGGTTAGCACAGACAACCACCAAGATATAAGCCACGACTAACATATACACTTGGTAACGTCCACTAAAGTTTATCTGAGGTTCTTGTTAAAGTTTCTACTGACGACCACGAAGATCCAAAACTTGCAGGCATGGTGGGCGTGGCTGACGTGCTGGAAGTACAGCCGGAAAAGACCTTCAGAGAATGTCAATTTCATGTCCCCTGAGTTTTGAGTCTGCATCAGATAGTACAGTTTGACCGCGTAGCTTAATCAAAGAAAATACACAGTAGAAGAAACCATTCATGCCATTGTAATTATATACCCTACTATGTAGGGTTTGTTATTGTTCGCCAGCTTTCAACTGTGACGAAGTCCCTGGAGACAAGGAACTGAATGTTGCGTGTGAATGAATGTGACGATTCCAGCACGTCAGCCACGCCCACCATGCCTGCAAGTTTTGGATCTTGTATATATATATATATATATATATAAATATATATGTATAAGAGCATATATATGTTTGATGGTCCTCAGCCCCTTGCAGGTCGTTGTGCTTGGTCCTCGTGGAACAAATGGGTTGGACCAACCTGATCGTGAAGAAACCGCTGTAGTGCTCACCCGCGGAGTCCCACCAGACGGCGATAGTGCCGGACTCACCTCCTCGAAATGCCCAACACTTGCTACATGTGGTCACCTTGCACTTTGTTGTGCAGTCAAGGCACAGAGAGAAAGGGCAAGAGTTATTGCCCGGTCAACAACAGTAAACATACTACAGTAGAATGAACAAACAAGGCTCTTATGGGTCATTCAATAGCATACATGGACAAGCTGAATGGAGATATCATCAGCTTTGAGTTGACGAACGCTTTCTTCATCTTCTTCTTCTATCCTTCCTCTGTTGCCGTTGGCGTCGAGGGGAGAAACAATCTGCGATTCTTTGCTCTTCTGTTGACCTCTTCTGATGTTATCCCTCCTAGTGACTCTAGTATTCCCTTTATCCATCTCTTTCTCGGTCTTCCTCTTAATCTGGCGTTTTCGTAGCGTTTGTTTATGGCTCTTTGATTCATTGTTAGTTCTTTTTGTCTTGTTATGTGGCCGAACCAATTTATCTGTTGCTTCTTTATGTATTCGATGGCTGGTTCAATTTCGAGTTTCTTCCTCAGGTCGGTGTTTCTTACTCTGTCCCTTAAGCTGTTTCCTGTCATTCTTCTGACACATTTCATTTCGGTGGTCGTTATCTTTCTTATTGTTCTAGAGTCCAGCGTCCAATTCTGGCACTGATAGCACAGAGTTGGTAGAAAAATTGATTTGTATATTGCCCTTTTTGCTTCCGTAGTTATTGCTTTGTTTTTCAAGTGTTGATACTTGGCCTATAACTTGGTTTGCTTTGTTACATCTTATATCTACCTCTGTCTCTTGGTTATTGTCTAGTGTTAACGTGCTAGCCAGATATTTAAAATTGTCTACTTGCTTCAGAGTCCTATTATCTATTATGATGTTTAGTTTTTCTTTCTTTCTCGCTATTGCCATTACTTCGGTTTTGTTTATGCTGATCTTCATGTTGTATTGTTTACAAGTGTTGTTTAGCCTGTTGATATGTTCTTGCAGGTCCTCAGTTGTTTCATGTATCAGAACTTGGTCGTCTGCAGATAGTATTTCATTTATTTCTTCCTCTCTTCTGTTATTTTCTGGTACGTATATTTCGTTCTCTTTTGTGTTATCGCTTGTTATCATCCCTTTTTGGTATACTTCCTTTGATTGGGCATGCTAATTTGCATATATTGTCCATATATGTGATGAAAAGTAAGGGGGAAAGCACGCAGCCTTGTCTTACTCCGGAGTTAATGGTGAAATGTTTAGAGTAGCCTGCTGAAGATCTTACTGTAGTGCGACTACTTTCATAGAGGCTCTTGCATATCTCTACTAGGTGGTGACTCACTCCGTACAAGGGCAATACGGACCATAGTTGTTCCCTGTCCACCCTATCGAACGCCTTTTCTTGGTCAATAAAAGCTGTATATAGTGTTTTATTATGTCTATTGTTTTCTCCGCTAGTTGTTTTATGATAAATAGGGCATCTGTGCAACCTCTGTTCCTCCTGAAGCCCATCTGAGCATCGCTTAGTTGTGGGTCTATAATTGGTCTCAATCTTTTTTCAACTATCTTGGCATATAACTTCCCTGTGTGGCTTAATAGTGATATTCCTCTATATTGGTTGCAGTCTCTTCTGCTGCCCTTCTTTTTCCATTTTGGTAATATAATGGACTGTTTCCAGTCGTCTGGGACTTGCTGTTGTATCCATGCAGCGTTGAATATTCTGTGTAGCCATTTACATCCTGCCTCTCCCGCTGCTGTTAGCATTTATACTGGGATGTTATCGATTCCGGGGGCTTTGTTTCTTGGTGCTAGTCGTAATGTTTCTCCTATTTCATCCATTAGTATATTTGGTTCTTTATCGCCAACTATTAGTTGCTTTCTTCAAATTCATTAATATAGACGTCTAAACGTGCAGGAAGAATCAGAGGAAGAAGTACACTGAGGAAAACCTAGTTGGCCCTTAGATTACAGATAGCACTACAGTTAAAACAATATGGCCCTCAGCAAGAACTACACAAAAAAAAAAAAAAAAAAAAAAAAAAAAAAAAAAAAAAAAACTTAAATTTTTATACGAGAAACGACATTGTGGATATAGATAATACTTCAAGTGAACGAAATCTAGATATAAATCAGAAATAAAAGGATTAATCTTTTTCAACAGACGTGGTTTAAAGATTCATTCAGTTTTTAAATTTGATACCAGAGATATTCTTTTGGTAGTAGGGCGGTCTGGTACATTTTTGGCCACATCATCAATAAAAGTATCGATAGCTTTCTTTCTTTCTTTCTTTCTTTCTTTCTTTCTTTCTTTCTTTCTTTCTTTCTTTCTTTCTTTCTTTCTTTCTTTCTTTCTTTCTTTCTTTCTTGCGTTCACCATGTAACTACTAAATGAATGAATAACCCTGTCCATTGTTTGTCCATAAAGTGGTGTTAAGTGGACGTAGTTGAGTTGTTATATAGCTTGCATCTTTCGGCCCAACTCCGACTTCAACGCGACATTTTTGAGTACCGGTTTCTTTCCCTCTTCGATCACTACTTGCTTGGTCAGGCGAGATTGGCTAGTACTAGAGGCACTGCGAGGAGTTTGGGTAGATTATGTAGTATTCTGGTTCCTCGGCCCTGGTGCAGTCCATCAGATATGGAAGATTTTTTTCAGATGGTCGCTGGAAGATTTCAGCTCTGCTGTCATCAAACTCCTTGCTCCCAATCTTTTCATACATTCAGTCGACATTTCTTTGTGCCTAGCTCTGGTGCTACAAATGTCAGTCACGGACCCTAGATATAATAACAATAAGAAAAATAACCACACACCCAGATGGAATGTGTTAGACATTTGGCAGGACCCAGCCTGTGAGATAAGATCGGAAATGAAGAACTGAGAAAAAAAAAGTTAGAAATAATTCCCGCCGTAGAGTACATAAAGAAACAATAGATAAAACGGTTTGTCCACGTGATAAGGCAGAAAGATCAAAACACAACACAACTAGCCTTCAACAAACGTTGCGAGAATACCAGACCCAAGGACTGACCGCGAAAAATGACGGATTGATGGAACATTAGAAACACTAGGAAACATAACAGCAGGAGAAGAGCAAAGGACCGAAAACTATATCTCCCGTCGACGTTGAAAGGCAAATGAGGAAGCAAAGAAGAAGAAAAAGTAAACGCCCTGGATCTGCGATGGTAACTAACACATAAGCAGCAAATAAAATTCTTGATTCTACACATCGTATGTAGGACAAATAAAACCAGTAGGAGGCAGTATCAACATGTTGAAACAAACATATCGTCATCATCAAGTACCGGGCCTTCTGGCGTAGGTGATCATGTATCTCCACAATCTTCGATCTCGACAGTTATTTATCATTTCAGTTGTTGAACTTCTTCCAAACCATTCTCTTAAGCTGTTTGGAATTTTTTCTCGTTGCTTTCCTCTATCTCTTCGCGAGGTGCGCGTGGCCGTGCGCTAAAACCACTGTTTCGCTAGCTGAAAAGTCGGAGTACGGTGTTTGAAACCTGCGGTAGACAGAAAGGAACAAACATATAATATATATATAAATAAGCAGGTTTTTTTCTTTCCAACCGGAACGCCTTCCGGTAAAATGTTCAGATGTTGAGAGATACACATTTTATTAGTATTTCTAAACAATAGTATCCTGATTCGAACTTAAAAAAAAACAACTACTGTAATTATAATTTATCTCTTTGTATTGGCGTCAAATTCGTAATAAAAAATGTTGCTTCGTCTATTGGTCGATACTCTCTGAATGGCCGCCTCCTCTATTCAGACGTGCCTGCCATCTGCGTCACCTCTCCAGACTGTTATTAAAGTCAAAACTATATTTTTGACCTCAAACACAATACAGTGTCGTCTCATTTTCTCATTATCGAGGACACCACATTCTGAACTTTGATATTTGAAATAGAGAAAGATTTGTATCGAGAAACTGTTGGAGTAGTTAAAATTACAACTTTAAAGAAATGACCTTGGATAAAAGGGCACACAATCTATAAATAAATGTTAATAATTATTTTTATCTCTTAACAAAACGCTCGGTATATCACGATTTTTTTTTTTTTCGTTTTATGGAACGGGATGAACAAGTTTAGGTAAAATACATTTTAAATAATAAATATATGATTAAATTTCCTTTTACATATTCATATACGCATGCACATAAACATATTTTTATTATACACATATTAAGACATAATATACGTTATAGCACAAATATGGGATTCATGAAAAAATAATGTTTTAGACTTCAGACAAGGATGTGACATCTATCCATCGCTAGTGTACTTAAAGACACGCGCATTAACACCCATACCCTAAATTATTAATACGATCCTTCAAAACTAAAATATTATGCCTGGTTGCCGTTGACGTGCCGTAATCTTACTAAGCTGTAAATTCTGTCAGACCATCTCAAAAACTTCCAAGCCAAATCTTATCTGTTTGGACTTTAAATCTCTGGCTGGCAAAATCCAAACGATAGCCTGTCATAAGAAACGCAACAGGGCGTCGAAACGAGAGAAGCCAACTTGATATGCCGTTTTATTTTAAAACCATGAAATCTCAAAGTCGGTTGTCGTCAAACAGACAATAAGTAGAAAATGGGGCCTTTAGATCTTTGTCAATCACATATAGTTCACAGGAAGAAAGAAAGAAAGAAAGAAAAAAATGTAAGAAAGAAAGAAAAAAATGTAAGAAAGAAAGAAAAAAGAAAAAGAAAGAAAGATGTCAGAAAGTAGAATGTGGAAATACGAAAAATCGACAGACAATTAAACCGATTGAGAGAGAGAGAGAGAGACAGAGAGAGAGAGAGAGAGAGAGACAGAGAGAGAGAGAGAAACAGACATGTGGACTTTGTGGTAGGGAGACAAATTTATTCAATTATCTAAAGCTGGTGTATAATACAATTATATTTTCTTGATAATATAAATTATATATATATATATATATATATATATATATATATATATATATATATATATATATATATATATATGGATAGGATGATTGATAAATTCATTGACTGAGGGAGAGACATCACTAAAGTGACTAATGTTTTTCATGAATTTTCTTTTTCTGAGCGTTCACCTGTTAAGTGGGCGTGGATGCGTTGCGTCGCTAGTTTACGGCAGAACCGCGATATCTTCTCATTTCGGCCTGACACATCCGTCTTTAGCATGGGCAGATTTATGTTTAACAATTTTGCCCGGTTAGCGGCCACTTTTGATCTACTCTTTTCGACTTTAATCTGCCAAGGGTTCTTTAACGTGAGCGAGTGCACATAGTGTGACACAGGAAGAAGGCTAGACATCGGATCCGACCCACAGCTGATGGGTTGCGCCGGGATCGGTGAAACAAAACCATTCAGACCCTACTCAACCTCTCCGCCATGCTTCCAGTAACAGACTAATTTGTATAGTCTGGCCAAGCGTGTAGGGATCGAAGAGGGAAAACTTCTTCTTCTACCTTTCAACACCTTGTGGAGCATAGGTCTTCAACAAACACTTTCCAAGTTATTCTGTTTCTTGCCATTCTTTTTAGATCATCCCATGTCTTCCCCATCATCTTTATCTCTGCTTCTGTCTGTCTTCTCCAAGAATTTCCTGGTCTTCCTCTTTGTCGTTTCCACTGGGGATTCCAAAAAAAACTCAGTTGGCTTCCACAGTGTGTGTCCTATCCAACGCCATCGTCTTCGCTGTATCTCTTTATCCACTTGTATTTTACTAGTACATTTCCATTAGAGGAGAGAATACCTGGTACTAAAAAATATATAGGGTGTGTTGGGCTGAAAGGCGCAAATATCACAGTTATACTGCAAACCACAACACAACACAGACACACCGACTTAACGTCCTTTTAAGGACGGATGACATAGAGGTGTACTGCTTTAGTCATCGGGCGAAAGCAAGCAATCGAATCCGACATATGATCTCTTCCAATTCGACATAACTTTTTTTGTGAAAGAATTTCTGCAGTTTCTGTGGATAATTTTACGGTAAGCATCTTTAAGTGACGAAGTGGGCAGACAAAGTGTAACTTCGCAATAATTTATTTGTTTGTTTGTTTGGAAAATATAAAAGAGGACATCTCCTTGATGATTTCTAACAGACAATAAGTAGAAAATGTGGCCTTTAGATCTTTGTCAATCACGTATAGTTCACAGGAAAAAAGAAAGAAAGAAAGATGTCATAAAGTAGAATGTAGAAATACGAAAAATCGACATACAATTAAACCGATTGAGAGAGACAGACAGAGAGAGAGAGAGAGAGAGAGTCAGTCATTGGTAAGACTTTCTTCGACATTAGTGAACTTTTATTTGACATTAGTGAGACTTTATTCTACATTAGTGAGACTTTATTCTACATTAGTGAGACTTTATTCTACATTAGTGAGACTTTATTCTACATTAGTGAGACTTTATTCTACATTAGTGAGACTTTATTCTACATTAGTGTGATCTCATTTGTATACGGAGTTCGTGTGCAATGCAGATGAGTCTACATACAAGAGCAAAATACGCACTCAATGTTAACACAATAAAACTCAAAATGACGCATGTACAACTGACATACAGAGTGTTCGAAAGATAATATACCTTTTTCAATAAATTGTTCTCTGATATGATATGAGGAATCTTTTTATACCAAAGATAATGTTAGTTACAGCAAAACGAGCCCTGTGTAATATCACGTTAAATTTAGATTTACTGAAATCAGACAAGAGATTACAAAACACATATAACATCACAATTCAGAACCGGCACAATGCAATAGAGAAGATATAAAGCATTGAGGAACAGGAGAATATGCTAAAAGAATCATTGCAGCAAACATCAAAAGAGTTCATACCACCAGTGAGAACAAATTAAAAAAAGAAATGTGTTACAGATGACATTTTCAGCTAATAGATAAGAGAAGAAGAGATAAGGATAGCAAATATGAGTATAAGAGATTAAATAAAGAAATTGTAATAACATGCAATGAAGCAAAAGAAGCATGGCTAAAACAGAGTTCCAACGAGACTGAGATGAAACAAAAAAGAGATGCCAAAAATATATACAAACAAATTGAAGAATTAACAGGAAAACAACGCAATAAAAAAACTAGATATTTAACATCAAAAGGATGTCAATAGCAAAAGAATTGTACAGAATTCGGACAAAACATGAGCAGAGACTTCAAGACAGCCACAAGAGATTTCTACAAAGCAGTAAAAGCCACAATAGCGAGAAAATAAAACCATGATCCTACTGAGCTCATAAATGACAAAGACGGACAGCCAATATCAAATAACGAACATATGCAACAGAGATGGAAAGAATATTTTGAAGACCTGTTAAACATAACAACCATCAATAAGACAACAAAAACCACGCTAGAACTCACAAATACTGAATCCAACATCATGAAAGAGGAAATCGAAGAAGTAATCAAATATGTACCAAGAAATAAAGCACCAGGGATAAATAACATACCAATAGAAATAATAGCAGCAGCAGGGGAAACATGAGTGACATGGCTGCACAGAATATTTAATGCAGCATGGCACCAACAAGCCCCAGAAGACTGACAACAGGCAATCATCGTACCAATATGAAAAAAGAAAGGTAGCAAAAGAGACTGCAATCAATATAGAGGTATACTCTTCTGAGCCATGTAGGAAAACTATACGCCAAAATCTTGGAAAAAAGGCTGAGACCAATAATAGAACTACAGTTAAGCGACTCTCAAATGGGGTTCCGAAAAAACAGAGGATGTCCTGACGCACTATTCACATTAAAACAGATTGCAGAAAAAACGACCGAACACAATCAAAACTTATACATAGCCTTCATTGACCAGGAAAAGGCTTTCGTCAGAGTAAACAGATAACAGCTGTGGGGATACAAACAACATCTAACCAACCTAATTAAATGTCTCTACATCAACAGCAGCTGCAGGGTCAGAACAGCAGCAGGCTACACAGACCACTTCTAAGTTAGATCAGGTGTAAGACAGGGGTACGTACTATCCCCCCCTACTGTTTATTACATACATGGACCATATATGCAAGCTAGCCAACCCATCAGACAGAGGATATCGACGAGCTTCTATTTGCAGACGATCAGGCACTAATACATGAAACAATAGAAGACCTACAAGAACACTTAAACAAACTCAACAGCTCAGGCACAAAATACAACATGAAAATCAACGTCAACAAAACAGAAGTCATGAATGTCGCTAAAAATAAACAGAACATCAACATAACTATAGAAGGCAGGCAACTAAAACAGGTAGAGGAATTCAAATACCTAGGAAGTTTAATGATAAACGATAATACTCAAACAGCAGATACAGAATCAAGATGCAACAAAGCTTGTCAAATCATTGGACAGTTATCACCACTATTGTCCAACAAGGAAATAACTCTGGAGGCAAAACGAGCACTATACAATACAATCTTCATCCCAACGTTGTGCTACCAATGTCAGACCTGGACCCTAGATGCAAGAACAATAAGAAAAATAACCTCTACACAGATTAAATGTGTTAGACGAGTGATAGGAAACAGTCTGAGAGATAAGATCAGAAATGAAGAACTGAGAAAAAAGCTAGGAATAGCCCCCGCCATATAATATATAGGGAAGCAACAGATGAAATAGTTTGGCCACGTGACAAGGTAGAAAGACCAGAACACATTACAACGAGCCTTCAACAAACGTTGAGAACACCAGACCCAAGGGTCGACCGCGAAAAAGATGGGTCGATGGAATATTATAATCACTAGGAAACATAACAGCAGCAGAGGCGAACAGAAGAGCAAAAGATCGCAAATTATATCTCCCTTCAACGCTGAAAGGCAGATGAGGAAGGAAAGAAGAAGAGGAACTATTGATTGAACAAGAAAGCATAAGGGAACGATGGACAGAATACATTAAAGATCTTTATGATGATAAACAAACAGAAGTAAATATTAAGGAAAATTAATTGGGAAGGACCAGAAATACTCAGAGAAGAAGTGGAAGACACCTTGCACAATTTGAATACAGGAAAAGCTACTGGACCAGATAATATAACTAAAGAAGAGATTGAAGTCATGGGTGAATGTCTTTGCATGACCAACAACATTTCTGTATGTGATGTGGCTGGCATCACGCCAGGTCGTCATATATTCTCAGAAAAAATTCACTTGAGATCTACGCTGACATGCTCGTCTGAGATTCGGAAATGAAAATAGGATCTGATCTTGTTCTTAGACCTTAGTTTGAAAACCCCTGACATAATCCCTGGCACATAGTTTTGGAAATAAAGATTATGTTCATGGATACAAGTGTCGGAATAGGATGTGGATATACGTGGCACGACAAGATTATAATTATTTGTTTAGTTTGCAGAAAATACTGCTAAATGTTTCCTCCATCTCCAGGGATTTTCTTGTGATGAGGACTACACTGAGGAGAAATAGCAGCGAGTCTAAAATAGCGAAGTTAACAAGCTCATGCTGGAAGTAAATGCATGGCTAATTACTGGCAATGCATGTTGTTCAGTTCGACATTTTTGAGCTGAAAATCCACCCACTGGTTCACAAAATAATCTGATAACAGAATTAGCTTGAGCTTCTTAAAATACTTCAGTTAGAAACGCTACCCGAGAAAGTGGAATTGTGTGTTTAAAGGTATATTTATACATATTTTCCTGTTGGGAAAGTATTTAAAATTGAAAGATCCTCTTAATCAAGTATAGTTTCAAAACGTTCATGTTTCTTACAATATCGATAGCTATAGCGCAGAAACAGTTGAATACAGGACGGTCAGTGAACAGTTAAGCTATAGATGTAAAGATGGGGCCACAATTTATTAAAAAAAATAGCTATTTTTGACACGTTGTAACAAGTAATGGAAAACGTAGGACAGAAATAAACAATAGAATAGGACTGGCAAAAAACAATTTTAACAGCATGATAAATAGACCCATATCTTACCAAATAAAAGCGGAACTAAAACAACTAACAGAAAAATATTATGTCCACTCAACAGTTCTGTATAATATAAAAAACACAGACATTAAATAAGAAAAGAGAACAGAAAATGAATATTTTTAAATGTGGATATATAGGAAATTGATGAGAATTCATTGGAAGGAGATGATAAGCAGCGAGGTATTGAATTGACTGAAAGTAATAAAAAGAACTACTAAACACAATTCAAACAAGACAATCTACATTTCTAGACACAATACCCTACTAAAAGTTATCTTGGAATGGAAGGTACAAGGTAGACGAGACAGGGCAGAGACAAACCAAGAGTAAAGTGGACTGATCACATCATATGATGGATAGGTGAACCTATGCCAATGTGCAATATACATGCAAGAGAGAGAGAGAGAGAGAGAGAGAGAGAGAGCAAAATAGCGCTTTATGTAAACAACTTTTGATGTGGAAACGGCATGCAATGAATAAACAAGATGTAAACACTGAATGAGTTGAAAGCTACCAGCAACTCATGACTGCCGAAGTCGGGACTCGAGAAACGATGAAGGTTATACCGAATCTCCAAGTCAGAGCTCAGAAAACAGACTCTGATCAAGCAGGCAGGGCATGTAAATAGGAAAGCAAAACCCGCGTATAAAAAATGTGCGATGCTGAAATGTAATGTGTTTGGCACAAAAAGCACAAATTATGCAGCTTGATGCGGACCGCGACATAATATAAGTGACGTCACTCTCATGCACACATCAGTGAGAACGAGGCCGGTCAACACGCGTTATAGCGACCTTCCACAAGCTGATAGATTTAGAAGGAACAATACGAATTTCTCAGACTGTAAAATTCGTAAACCTTCAGTCACATCAAATTTACCGACAACACCGCAGTCATTTTGTGTGTATTTGAAGGTGACATAATTTTCTTCCATGTTAAAGATACATTAAAATTATTTTTTTTAAAATTTGACAATGATATAATTTCCACAATTACTGAGGATACATTGTAGTTAATTTGTGTATTTGACGATGGCATAATTTACACAATTACTGAGGATATATTGCAGTAATTTTCTTGTATTTGACGATGATATAATTCCACAATTACTGAGGATATATTGCAGCAAATATTTTTAATTTGACGATGATATAATTTCCACAATTACTGAGGATATATTTCAGTAATTTTCTTGTATTTGACGATGATATAATTTACACCCATGTTGAAGATACACTGTAGCTAAATATTTTTTTTTATTCATTGATCAAATAAGTCACATTGAAGATACTTTGCAGCTAAAATCTTGTATTTAACAGTAACACATATCTTGACCTGGCATTTTGGTAAAGTGATTATTGCTTCTAGAAATTATCCATATTTCTTGTGTTTTAATACAATATGAGTAAGTAAAAAGCCCCGTCACGCCAAGTGGCGTATAGGGAATATGGTGTTAGTGACCATAAATTTTACAGACCATCAGCATATTACTTGTTGGGTAAAGTGGTTGGTATTACGCCTGTGCCGCTTTACTTTCCCAGAAAAAAAATCCGGTTCCCAATTAAGGTTGGGTGTACCCAGAAGCGGTCGGTTGGGATCGAACCCTACCTCTTGTCCTTTGTTGTCCAGTTCACTAACCACTGAGCTATCGCGGCTCATGTAATACAATATATCGTATTCATATTCGTTTGCTATTAGTGCAAGGACTTTTGAACTAAGATATGCATTTCTCATTTAATCTTTTAGCGTTACTGAACTATGGGAAAGAGGTCAAAGCAAAAAGAGAGCTAATTTCCAATGTTAGGAAGAAACAATCATCATGTTTTGGCCACGTAATGAGAAGTGAACAGCTGTTACTGAACTATGGGAAAGAGGTCAAAGCAAAAAGAGAGCTAATTTCCAATATTAGGAAGAAACAATCATCATGTTTTGGCCACGTAATGAGAAGTGAACAGCTGGAATATATTGCAACAACTGGGAAAATTGAGTTACAAAGAGATAGATGGAAGCAAAAAGAAAAGATACTAGACAGCTTAAAAGACATGATAAAAAAAAAACAGAAATTATAAATAACTGTCGAGATCGAAAGTTGTGGAGAGACATGATCATCCCAGCCCACAGGCATACTTGATGATGATGATGAACTATGAGAACTTTCTACAATTAGATCTAAAAGATGCTATAGTTTGATCAATAATTTGAGCCATATTTTTAATCATCTTCTATTCAAAGCTCGGAGCCTGGAGCAAATTTTTGATGGATTTCGCCAGAGGTACTTCACCGATTTGGAACCAGGAAATGGCAGGATTTCGAGAAGCTCATACTTTTCCTCTCTATAATGCCATCCTTGTAATGTGCTGTAAAATCGATGCACTAAAGAGCACATTTTTTCTTCTTCTTCTAATGGCTATTTTGAAATTTTACTGAATAATACAAATAAGATGAACAGCATCATGGGCCCAGAAGGTATCTATCTATCTTTCGTTCGCCCGAAGTATTGTCTATATCTGCAATGTCGTTTCCTGTATAAATTTTACTGTCTTTTGTAATTATTGCAGTGGCCCATATAGTTTTGTCTGTAGTGTTGTATCTATGGGCCAATGGATTTTCCTCAGTCTACTATATTCAGTGCAGTCTTGAAGTTTGTGTTCAGCAGTCTGGGGCGCCTGTCCACATGTACAAATAGTTGATGTGCCGATCTTGAATTTTGTATACATGTGACTATGGAGTCGATTGTGTCCTGTTCTGAGGCGTATAATGATAACTTGTTCATATCTATTCATATAATGAAAGGCATCCTGATTTGGGGCTTGTAGTCCTCTGATTGATTTGATTATCTGTTTCTTATGATGGTATGTAACTGGTGTATCTAGTTGTGTGCCTGTTGAACCTTCCTTTGCCAACTGATCTGCTTTCTCATTTCCTGGTATTCCACAGTGAGATGGGATCCACTGCAGGGCAACCCTGTGGTGCTTGCAGAGTTCAGTCAATAAGGTCTGCAGATGTGATAATTTTCTGGATTGTAGTGTCTGGAGTACTGATCTTGCATCTGTCAGAAACACTACAGGGTGCGGGCTAAGATTACTACTGTTCAGCAATTTTTATATTGCCAACTTTATTGCTTGTATTTCTGCATCATAATTGTGACAATATTTCCCTGTT
The DNA here is from genome assembly GCA_032433765.1 of Megaustenia siamemsis. Taxonomy (NCBI): domain Eukaryota; kingdom Metazoa; phylum Mollusca; class Gastropoda; order Stylommatophora; family Ariophantidae; genus Megaustenia; species Megaustenia siamemsis. The sequence goes on from JAVIAB010000092.1 coordinate 58,773,238, forward strand.
GCTATTTTATTCATATCCCTAGTGTTATTTGGGTACTCTATATATGCACCTGCTCCCCCATTCTTTACTGCATTCTGTGCTGCTCCATCTGTGTATACACGAATTCATAGGTCTTGTGGGTATTCTTCATCCAGGAAACTGAGAGTTATTGTTTTTCGCTGTAGACTAATCTGTTCCTCTTTGTCAACTATTCCTTTCACTTCTGTCCGTATTTGTATTGATAATCCTGATTCCTCTGTCCAGGGAGTTTGTTCTGGTATGGGCAGTAGGGGGTTAACAACTCTTGGCATGTCTGGTGTTTGTCTACTAATACGCTTGGCTTGGTGGATAGAACTGCCTCTCTTAAGTCCAGAAGGAATGTTTTTGTTTTGCTCTTATTTTGTCCCTGCCGAGTGAACGTTTGAACTGCTGGAGTTTAAGTTTATATTAAACAACAGATATTAAAGAAATCAATAACATTAACTCATATTTTCTCTCTCCCTCTCTCTTATTTTCTCTGGCTAATCTCTAAGAGAGATTATTTAGTGGACATTGCTTTTTAGTAACACTTTTTTTCAGCGGATGCTGTTTTCTTATTTATTTCCTTCTCTCCTGAATTGTATCTTTCTCCTTCCATTTTCTCCGTTTCAATATCCTTTCTCTCCACCTTTTTTTCTCTCCCTTTCACGATCTCACTCAAGACGAACAAACTATAACGTGCCTAAACTATAAACGTGCACAATATGCAATCATTTATTGACCCATTTTGATTTAAAAGAAAAAAGACTATCGCAAAGTTTATTTGAGATGAAACCATCATACAGGGCACAACAGATTGAGATATCCCAGATTCAGATAACAAAAAAATATTTTATACCAGAAGCAGATTTCAATGTCATGACATAGATAATAACAGTAAACAATGGAAATAGTTCACTCGCCATTAAATATTTGTCTACTTTATCTATCTATCTATCCATCCATCCATCCATCCATCCATCCATCCATCCATCCATCCATCCATCCATCATCCATCCATCCATCCATCCATCCATCCATCCATCCATCCATCCATCCATCCATCCATCCATCCATCCATCCATCCATCCATCCATCTATCTATCTATCTATCTATCTATCTATCTATCTATCTATCTATCTATCTATCTATCTATCTATCTATCTATCTATCTATCTATCTATCTATCTATCTATCTATCTATCTATCTATCTATCTAAAGGTAAGTTATGTGCTGCTTAACCTTACTCTATTGTTTAACTTTGCATGGCATACCCAGTTCATTTGGCGTCGGTAGTTGGGGAAACCACCAAACTAGGCTACCGACGTTCAGACAACCCGTGTTCGATTCCCGCTGCAAACAGTGTGAGTTGTACTTGTGGTACAACGGTAAAATAATGCTGTAACATCTGATATAGCAGCAGTGCTAAGCCCTCACGCTATCATTATATTTAGAATGATTAATTATTTCAGTGTGAGTTATACTCAAGGTTGGAAAAAAATTACCGCGCGGTGGACCCAGCCGCTGGAAGAAATGGGACCTAGGGTATTACTCTGGGAAGATGAGGAATGCTGCCTCGCATCGTGAGTTTCGATGCTTGAAGCGACACTATTCAGAAGTCTCCGAACACTTCTGTATAGGCAGCCGAGCACATATTGGTGAAAACTCGTGTGCTAAGTCGCCGATTCGTCTCGTACTTTACATTTAGTATGTGTTAATAATAATATTATTGTTCAATATAAATTTACGTTCTATACATCTAGACTAGTTAGTTCTTTCTATATTCCACATTTAAAAAGTGAACGCAGACAATTCTATAGAAAACGTAGTTGAGTCAAGCACATGCTTACCATCCAATTCTATCAGATCTCAGGACAGACAACACAATAACGTATAGTTCCTACATGCGTTTAATTTCTTTATCGTTCTCATTCTTTCTTTCGTTTTCACTCTTTCTCTCTTCAACCTTCTTATCAATTTAACCGTAAGAAATTATTTGCTTACAACTCCTATCTCTGTTTATGATAATATTTTATCTGTAACCAAAACGAGGGCGATAATGCCATCTGTCCATAATCTATTGTATCTTGGGCGAACCATATGTTTTTCATTGGATAATTGAAATCTATTGTAAGAATTATTTCTGGCTCTTTCTCTCCCTGTGGATTATGTTTGTTTTAAGGATTGCATCTCTCCATTCGGGAGAAAAGAAATATATTTTATTAAATATTTATCGCTATAAAATGTGTCTGTTAATTGGAAAAAAATTCTGCATGTTGCACAAATGTTTACATTTACTAGATTCTCTCTCTCTCTCTCTCTCTCTCTCTCTCTCTCTCTCTCTCTTTCTCTTTCTCACACAAACATTGGATTATGGATGCTCTAAGTGGATACTGCTTGATAAAAGAAATGTATGTCTGTTAGAGAATGACTTAACAAAAGAAGTTTATTTTTCTCAAAGAATAATTTGATAAAAGAAATTTATTTTTCTCAGAGAATGACTTGATAAAAGAAGTTCATTTTTCTCAGAGACTAACTTGATAAAAGAAGTTTATCTGTCAGAGAATGACTTGATAAAAGAAAACATGTATCTTATCCAATTCTACCGTCTGTTACAGATCACATCTTAAGGTGAGCTATTCTTTTCTCTTTCAACCACAGGTCTTTTCTAATTGTCCAGCCATCTGATTTGAAATATGCACTTCAAGCTCTATCTCCATGACAAATATTCACCGCCTGTAGTTGGATTCGAACCCGTGACCTTTTGGTCCAGAGAACCACTTCTAACCTCTAGACCACACAGCCGCATTGAATGAATGATAGCAGCCAACCTTCGTTGCTGAGACGATGACACATCCAAATGAAATAATGTCTGCAGTTTCCTTGTATTCCTAGCTGACGTGGTTGCTTCATTAACTTGACCAAAATGATTCAATCCACTCATCCAGCAAGTTGGCCTGTCCCAATGAGTTAATTTATTTTCACAGAATCTAATTTTATCCATCTCGCCATCCAAGATGTGCGATGGATACACGTTAGCAGGAGGATTAGCGAGCAGGTGGAGTGGAAAATATGTTGCTCACGGTATAACGAACACCAGGGAAATGCAATATGCCTTAAGAACATTACGCTTTAACGTCCACTTGGATGAGTAGACAGGTCAGAACGGGTAACTGTAAAAAGATATTTCAATTATTGGGTGATTGAGTTTTAAGAGAGAAACGAATGTTTCTCAGTTTACACTCACAGCACACGCATCCAGTGCAAAGATATTTCTGGAGAGGCAGAAAACGTATATTATTTTGCGTTTATTTTCTTTCATCGACATATATTATATTTATTATTATTTATTATCTATTGAAATGCGGTTTTACTAAAGAATGTTGAGAGTACTGCGGAAGTTAAAAAAAAAAGTAATGGAGACGTTCTGAAAGAGGCCAAAGGGAAATAAGAAACGTATAATCAACATCATGGAAGAAACGCTTCAATTTTTGTGGGTCAAGTATTCAGATGACAATAATTGGAATATAGTGTGAAAGAGGATAATTAGAGGGAAGAAGACGTTGGAAGAAACAAGAGAGAAGATACTAAATAGTTTGGTTTGGTTGAATGTCAATAACATGAAAAGTAAACAAGATAAGAAATTGTCGTGGAGAGAGACATTATTACCTACTACAGCAGGCTTAGTGTTTATCACTATAAACTGATCACACTATAACTATATATATATATAGGAAAGAAGTTAAATCCTTGTTAGATTATACATGTATTTCAATCAATAATTATTGTTTCTTTTTCTTAAGTCGTAAATTCAACTCTTTGTGGTGCATTGATCTTAATAAGTTGTTTCTATACTTTTTTGTATCAATTCTTTTCAGCTCTTTTCACAACATTCTTACATCAATTTCCGTTTCTGTTATAAAACATAATCGTTGAATCTCCTCTTTTTATAGTTTCCTTTAGATTGCCAAAAAATCATCTTCAATTCAAAGCCTTGAGCAGGATTGTCTAATTTATGTTAAAATAAACAAGTGACAAAGATTCGCAGAATCATAGGTAGAAGGTAAACTCACTCCCCAAAATTATACCCGTTGTCAGATATATAATAAATAATAATATGTCAGATATATAATAAATAATATGTCAGATATATAATAAATAATAATATGTCAGATATATAATAAATAATAATATGTCAGATATATAATAAATAATAATATGTCAGATATATAATAAATAATAATATGTCAGATATATAATAAATAATAATATGTCAGATATATAATATATGATAATATGTCAGATATATAATAAATAATAATATGTCAGATATATAATAAATAATAATATGTCAGATATATAATATATAATAATATGTCAGATATATAATAAATAATAATATGTCAGATATATAATAAATAATAATATGTCAGATATATAATAAATAATAATATGTCAGATATATAATAAATAATAATATGTCAGATATATAATAAATAATAATATGTCAGATATATAATAAATAATAATATGTCAGATATATAATAAATAATAATATGTCAGATATATAATAAATAATAATATGTCAGATATATAATAAATAATATATGTCAGATATATAATATATAATAATATGTCAGATATATAATAAATAATAATATGTCAGATATATAATAAATAATAATATGTCAGATATATAATAAATAATAATATGTCAGATATATAATAAATAATAATATGTCAGATATATAATAAATAATAATATGTCAGATATATAATAAATAATAATATGTCAGATATATAATAAATAATAATATGTCAGATATATAATCGTGCTGAAGTCGGATGTGTTGGGCCGAAAGGCGCAAATATCACAGTTATACTGTAAACCACAACACAACACAGACACACCCACTTAACGTCCTTTTTAGGGCGGATGATGAAGAGTAATTCTGTAGTCTACTAGAATACTCTAGAATACTTTAGTCATCGGGTGAACGGAAGCAAGATATATAATAAATAATAATATGTCAGATATATAATAAATAATAATATGTCAGACATATAAGAAATAATAATATGTTATATATGGCGGAACAAACGATACAAATGCCGCCAACTGCAGAGTAAACTGCGACACATTTCAAGAGACGCCTTTTTTTACAGGACGAAGAAGAAGGAAGAAAGTAGAAGGCGATGAAAGTTGTGTCCTGGCAGTAAATCAGACGGAGCTGCGATAGCTCAGTGGTTAGTGAACTGAACTACAAAGGACAAGGGGTAGGGTTCGACCCCTACCGACGGCTTCCGGGTTCACCCTGCATTAAATGGGTACCGGATTTTTTTTCTGTGGATTGGGAACATCGGGCTAGTGATCGCACATCATGGAGAAGGAATGGTATAACATCATTTGAGACTGTGCTAAGGCAAAACTTAGAAGAGAAAAGACTCATGAAAAAGGATGGAAAACCACGTCGACCAGTGGGCCTGACTTGTTTATTCTGTGACCGCGTGTGTTTGTGAAACATTGGTAGAATTAGCCACGAGAGAAGCTGTTCGACAAAAACAAAACATTCAAAAAATACACAATAGCCTCCACTAGACCGTCTGACAAGATGAAAAGGGCCATACATACGTAACGAATTAATAAATAGTCACCGGGTAAACGCAAGCATGCAAGCAAGATACACAATTATTAAATTATAAAAGTTGGTGCTGCAATTAAAAATTCTTGACACTCCAGATAGGGGCAGGCCCGACTGAGTCAAGACTCTCCTCAACGCCTTGGAACCATGAACCAGGTGAGCCCTCCCCCTGTAAAATATCAACAAGCTAAATGACCGAAACACTAGCTCGACGAGCTGATGATAAGATTTTCTCCTGTAGCGGAGCTCTGTATAAAGAGTATACGTCATTAAATAGTCATAAAAAAGAAATTGCTTCTTTATACTTGTATTTATGTTCTTTACATACACATTTTTGATCTAAAAATATATCCCGCAAGGAACATCTTAGCAGAATATATATATTTTTGTTAACATAGAATGTTAAATATATGCTCGCCTAATTATTTTGAAGATGTTATAGGATTACCACCGTTGCTAGGAGAGAAGCAATTATAGGATTTCTTATTCATCTCCGTTTCATATTTTGGTCTTAGGAGTCAACGAAGTTTGGAGAAGGACCGGGCTCTTTCTTTATTACACATTTCAAGATCCTCTTTCAAAGCCTCTTTTCTGCTTTGCATCCCCATTAAAAAAACAACAGTATTGTAACGTAAGAAAATAAAGTATTAAACCTCGCCGCACAACTATATCATTTTGAGATAAGGATGGGGCCAGTGCTTTTCCCCGTTGTCATCGCCTTCTCCAACTTAGCGAGTCAGCTACTCATTTTATTAAAATTTTTGTGTTGCGTGGGGGTGTATCGGCGTTGATAGAATCCGCACTCACTTTATTTCAAGACCCAAGACGATCCGCTGTCTCAGCGTCAGGGTCGGAGATCCATAATTGACAAAGATCTCATATCATTTCCAAAAATGGCTCCTTTCATAACAGCCAGCATAGTTAAAGAATAACTCATTTTATAACAGTCAGCATTGTTAAAGAATAACTTCTTTTATAAAAGCCAGCATAGTTAAAAAAAATGACTCTTTTATAAAAGCCAGCATAGTTAAAAAAAAATGACTCTTTTATAAAAGCCAGCATAGTTAAAAAAAATGACTCTTTTATAAAAGCCAGCATAGTTAAAAAAAATGACTCTTTTATAAAAGCCAGCATAGTTAAAAAAAATGACTCTTTTATAAAAGCCAGCATAGTTAAAAAAAATGACTCTTTTATAAAAGCCAGCATAGTTAAAGACTGACTCCTTTTATAAGAGCCAGTTTAATTAAAGAATTTCTAATGGAACATGGATCGCCGTAGTCCCCCTCCCCTCGTAGTAGTTGGACCTGTTGCTATAGAAGTTTATAGAAGTATGCAGTACCTCTATGCAGGTCTATTCACGATATTAACTAAACTAAGGGCATAAATGTAAGATAAAAGGTCGCTGCTGTCTGCTACATCAGTTTCCTGGGTCTAAATGCTGCCGACTCACGTCGACCACGTGACATCATCACCACAAGGCCGGTGTGCAAACTACAAAGTTTATAAAGTTCCCTCCTGCTATTTTAATCAAAACAGCAAGAAAGTTAAATGATGCACTTCTGCAGAGCAGGAGTTATTTGTTTTATTTCTTTCTTATTCATCTCCATCCCCTTAAGATGCATAGACACGACACTACAGTAAAAAAAAAGTATAGTAAATGTTCTCTCCACGCATTGCTAAACGTATGGGGAATATGGTGTCAGTGACCCTATTTTTCTATGACCACGACACATTTTCGGATGACGTGGTCGGTGTCACGCCAGGCCGCCTTTACTTCCAAGATAAATCTATGGTACACATTTATAGAGGCTGGGTGAGCCCCGGAGCCAAAAAAAAAATCCGCCACTGCTGGGGATCGAAACCGGACCCTTCTGGTCAGGAAGCAGGCACATTAACCACTCAGCCACCAAGGTTCCACACTACAGTAGCCGATATTTAATTCCCCATGCTTCTTTTTTATTTCGCAGATTTCGATTATGCAGCATTTTTTTTTTCATCAGAATATTGTAGTTATAATAAAGTCACATGACTTTTCTCGCCATTTGTTGTTTTGCTTGGTCGAATATTGTTAATATTATTTCCTGCCAAGTATTGCCTCCATGATATGCCCTCGAAACTAGAATGTCACGAAAGTCGGCTCGGTTGACGAAAGTACCAGCACGACGTCTCGTTATCCGATAACTAGAACCTGTCGACCTAGCTTTGTTCTAAGTGAGTCACCGTTTTGTAGGCGCCAGGCTTGTCTATCTTTATATCTGTCTTCACGTGCTTTGTGTTCTGCCAGGTACAGAGCCCTTTGTGAATCTATTTTTGCCGAACACTACACAGACCGCTATAAACGAAAAAGTTTGGCATCTCCTATGGAGGCGATGTGTAGAACATTGTTGTTAGGATCAACATCACTACACACCGAACAGATCCATAGGTGCTCCGATATATATGGCCCTTTTCGTCTTATCAGACGGTCTAGTGGAGGCTGATGTGTATTTTTTTTAGGTTTTGTTTTTGTCGAACAGCTTCTCTCGTGGCTAATTCTACCAATGTTTGACAAACACACGCGGTCACAGAATGAACAGTTCGTGTTATTTTCGTGTGGACCCCACTGGTCCACAGGGTTTTCCATCCTTTTTCATGAGTCTTTTCTCTTCTAAGTTTTGCCTTAGCACAGTCTCAAAGGATGTTATATCTTTCCTTATACATGCTCTCCATGATGTGCGATCACTTGCCAGATGTTCCCAGTTATATTGACATAAAGAGAAGTAATTCAGAGATGATTTACAGATATCTCTATATCGTAGTTTAGCTCTGCCGATTTGTCATTTTCCGTGTATTAGTTCGCCATATAGTATTTGCCTGTGGATACGCTTTTCTTCCATTCGCTGGACATGCCCCAGCCATCTTATCTGCTCCGATATCTCCTTGAGAAAATCATCCGAGGAATATCGAGGCCCATAAACTCCGTAGCACGACCTGGGAGCCCCGGTGTGGGCAGATTTTTGCTGACAATGTTGCCTCTTCAGCGGCCATATTTATGGTCTACTCATTCGGGCGGCCATATTTATGGTTTACTCATTCGAGCGGCCATATCTATGGTCTACTCATTCGAGCGGCCATATTTATGGTCTACTCATTCGAGTGGCCATGTTTATGGTCTACTATTTTCGATTTAACTACCAAGGGTTCTTTGACGTGCGCGAGTGCACACGGGAAGTTAAGTCTATTACTGTTATCCGAGAAGGCTAGACATCGGATCTCATTACCCAAAAGATCAATGGAAGGTGACGTCATGAAGAAACCACGGATTCGTGTTTCCTATTTTTGAAAAATCACTATTGCTTCCTGTGGGGATTTGAACCTGATTCCTTCCTGTCCTGAGGCAGACATCGTAGACTACCCAACCCCAGAATCTAGAGCAAATACAGAGATAGGCACACGTAAACATCGTGCGGCGCAGCGAATAAAGCTTGAAAAAGATTTATAAAAATAAACGTAAAGTTGCATTGGGCAGTTAAGTTAATAGGAAAATACAATAAGTTAATAGGGAAGCACAATAAGTTAATAGGGAAACACAATAAGTTAATAGGGAAGCACAATAAGTTAATAGGGAAGCACAATAAGTTAATAGGGAAGCACAATAAGTTAATAGGAAAACACAATAAGTTAATAGGGAAGCACAATAAGTTAATAGGAAAACACAATAAGTTAATAGGGAAGCACAATAAGTTAATAGGAAAACACAATAAGTTAATACAGAAGCACAATAAGTTAATAGGGAAGCACAATAAGTTAATAGGGAAGCACAATAAGTTAATAGGAAAGCACAATATGTTAATAGGGAAGCACATTGAGTTAATAGGGAAACACAATAAGTTAATAGGGAAGCACAATGAGTTAATAGGGAAACACAATAAGTTAATTGGAAAACACAATAAGTTTATAGGTAAACACAATAAGTTAATAGGAAAATGCAATAAGTTAATAGGGAAGCACAATAAGTTAATAGGGAAACACAATAAGTTAAAAGGGAAGCACAATAAGTTAATAGGGAATCACAATAAGTTAATAGGGAAGCACAATAAGTTAATAGGAAAACACAATAAGTTAATACAGAAGCACAATAAGTTAATAGGGAAGCACAATAAGTTAATAGGGAAGCACAATAAGTTAATAGGAAAGCACAATATGTTAATAGGGAAGCACATTGAGTTAATAGGGAAACACAATAAGTTAATAGGGAAGCACAATGAGTTAATAGGGAAACACAATAAGTTAATTGGAAAACACAATAAGTTTATAGGTAAACACAATAAGTTAATAGGAAAATGCAATAAGTTAATAGGGAAGCACAATAAGTTAATAGGGAAACACAATAAGTTAAAAGGGAAGCACAATAAGTTAATAGGGAATCACAATAAGTTAATAGGGAAGCACTATAAGTTAATAGGGAAGCACAATAAGTTAATAGGGAAGCACAATAAGTTAATAGGAAAACACAATAAGTTAATAGGGAAGCACAATAAGTTAATAGGAAAACACAATAAGTTAATAGGAAAACACAATAAGTTAATAGGGAAGCACACTAAGTTAATAGGAAAATACAATGAATTAATAGGGAAACACAATAAGTTAATAGGAAAACACAATAAGTTAATAGGGAAACACAATAAGTTAATAGGAAAATACAATAAGTTAATAGGGAAGCACAATAAGTTAATAGGGAAACACAATAAGTTAATAGGGAAGCACAATAAGTTAATAGGGACGCACAATAAGTTAATAGGAAAACACAATAAGTTAATAGGGAAGCACAATAAGTTAATAGGGTCGCACAATAAGTTAATAGGAAAACACAATAAGTTAATAGGGAAACACAATAAGTTAATAGGGAAACACAATAAGTTAATAGGGACGCACAATAACTTAATAGGAAAACACAATAAGTTAATAGGAAAACACAATAAGTTAATAGGGAAGCACAATAAGTTAATAGTGAAGCAAATATGACATCTCAACTGTAGGTCTTCATCAGAAACAAGACAGCAAATAAACATGGCATGCTTCGGAAAAAAAAAAGGTAGATGAGTTGACCTTGTATCTCGTGGCGAGGCGCTGTGCAGTGGAGTACGGTTTCGATCCTGCTTCGGACCGTCTCTTGTTCTTTGTTTTTTTTTCTGTTGTTCCCCCCCCCCCCCCCCCAGTATTGTGAACATACATATTCCCCTACAATTATTCGTTGATCTATCACCTCAGAAGTTTCCATATATAATAATATTCATTTACAACAATTGGTCTCCAAATACGGCATGGTCCCTGTTCAACACGAAGAAATAAGAGACAAATGGCCCTCGCCCTGTGCGTATGTCAAAAGAATCTTAGGTCCTACCATCTTCTGCCACTTCCGGACCATTTTCCAGTTAGTCTTCCTGTTAAACAAGAAATATAACGTCATTATTTGTTATTTGTAGTCCCCGTTTCTGATGAAGGTCTGTGGCGTTTGGTTAAAGGTATTTTTACAACACTCGGGAAAAAAATATCTCCGGTTTATTTTATCCTCTACCGCTTCATTCGAGCTGGATCTTTCAAGCGCTGCTTGTGAATTAACAACATCGTGACCGCAATGTTCGGGCTGTAGAAGCTTGTGAATTAACAACATCGTGACCGCAATGTTCGGGCTGTAGAAGCTTGTGAATTAACAACATCGTGACCGCAATGTTCGGGCTGTTGAAATGTGCACAGCAGAATTAGAAGACGTAAAATAGGAACCAGCATCAACGATCCAGATCTAAAGAATGCTGTGGTCTTGTATTGTGGTAATATATACAGTAAAACGATCTCGTCTATGAAGTGTGTATTTCCCCCCGTACTTCAAGTTTAGTTCGTTCCGTGAAGCCATTGATACTCTGAAATTTTCGAAGTCCAAATCAGTTTCATTCATTAGAAATAATAGAATGTGAATTAATATTTTGCTATATATTAAGTGGGAGCCGCGATAGCTCAGTGGTTAGTGAACTGGACTACAAAGGACAAGAGGTAGGGTTCGATCGCAACCGACGGCTTCCGGGTTCACCCTGCCTTAAATGGGTACCGGATTTTTCTGGGAAATAAAGCTGCGCGGGCGTAATACCGACCCCATTACCCCGAAAATCATGTGCCGAAGGTCTGTAAAATATATGGTCACTTACACCATATTCCCTATACGCCACTTGGCGTGACGGGGGTACTTTACTTTTTTAAATATATTAAATAATATATATTTTGATGAACTTTGTTCGATTCTCTCTCTCTCTCTCTCTCTCTCTCTCTCTCTCTCTCTCGCTTGTCTTTCAGCACTACTGGATGTTGGTTTTGGTTCTCAAATTTATTTTCTAGTTCTGCCACACATGTGACAGTTTCAAGTTTAGAGATTAGTTCTTTTTAACTTCAATCATTCATACTACATGTACAACCTTCCTCTCAGACTTGTTGCCTTCACACTCTTCTTGGATTTTATAGCAAATTACAGTTAATAGACAGCAGTAGTTACACATAATCAGACATACCAACAAAAAAGCGAAGTTTAAGGAAGCACTGATGGCATACGAGTGCGATGCAAGAGATGACTGGCGCATACACGAGTGCATTTGCAGATGCCATTTCGTCATTGCACCTGTGTATGAGCACTTGGAACGTCGAAGTATTGTTTTAATTCTGAGTCAACATATTTTTTTAGAATTTAGCGTTTGAACTCTGGAGCATTCGATGTTAGTGCCGTTCGAAGTACGAGGCTCCGTGTATATATTAAATATTTCTGAGTAGCATTTAATCTCATGTACATGGTATATGTGTGCCTATCTTTGAACTCGAATCATAAAATCCGCGGTGGCTAAGGGGCTATCGCTGCTGAACACAGGAGTCTAGGATGAATTCCCAGGTTTGATCCCAGAACACTTCTGCTGATGTAACTCCAGAATGAATAAAGTGTTATCTCTGAGATCTTCTTCGTTAACCTCATAAATTCTACCTTATGTTACTATTGTCAATTTTATATTAAATCAATCAGCTGATATTTTTAGCATGGATCGTTAGATAGAGAGCGCATGGGCTGAAATAAGTCAGAGACACATAGTTGGCTATTTGCATAGGGATCAGTGCTCATAACCTAAATTAAAATACTAATGAACATCCCTTTTCATTCTAGTCATACGAATAATGTGTTTACATGATACCAAAAACGACGTTCTGAAGTCAGATGTACTGGGCCGAAAATATCGCAACTTTGTGGAAACCAAAACTCAACGCGATCAAAACCATTCAGCAATTTTTAAGAGCGGGCGACAAAGTGAAGCAAAAGTTGCGCAAACACAGCAAACGAAGAAAACATTCCTCAACGTCGATCTCGTAATAATTTTACCGAAACAACAAAGGACAGTTAGATTTTATTTTAAACTTGTTTTTCTATCAGATGATAATGTTTACTTCACAAAAATACTTAGTCTATTATGTCACTTTCATACTCAATAATTTATGTATATACTCAAAATACACTCACAAAGGTAAAGAACTTTCAACACTCGTGCCTGTTTAGCTCTCGCAAGTGTTATCATTGTATCGAGTTCTTTAGCCTCGAGAATGCATCTGCTTGTTCTTTAGCTCTTATTTCTCGGATGTTTGAACGAAAATCTTCAATATGTACCGCGATGACCAAACCTCTCACCACTACGGTTCTACAGGGACCAATGAAACCCTCATAAAATTGACGCCCCGTATGCACGAACAAGCACTGCGCTAGATTGGTCCTAGCTGCACGTGCCTGCTCACCGAAGTCACGTTTGGGCGCAAGTGTGTGCTAGTTTCCCCCCAGAAGGAGAGTGTTTAATTGGACCCCCTAAGGACAAGGAAGAGTTCGTGTTATTTAATGAACTACGGTTTTTAAAGTGGGCCTGTTCAAGATTTTCAAAGAACATGATCTGTTAAAGGACATGAAATGAAAGTCCTCGTGTAGAATATTGACAGATGGCTTAGCTGGCAGCTGTAATTGAGCTGGTCTGTTCTCAAGGGTGAAAGAATTGAAATAAAATGAAGACCCGATACTTTGCACATAAAAAAAAATAGCTTCGTTAAACAAAATGCCTTTTATAATTTGACTTATGTAAATTTATAGAAGAATATGTGGAATTGGATGGAAAGAAAAGAAAACAAATGATGATGTTTTAAAACAACTAAAAATTAAAAGAGAACTACTAAATACAATTAAGACAAGACAAATGAAATTTTTGGGACATGTTAAAAGACACAACAGCCGACTAAAAGTAATCTTGGAAGGGAAATAGAAGGTAATAGAGGCAGGGGCAGACCAAGACTAACATGGATGAGTAACATCAAAAGATGGACAGGTCAGCCTATGACAATCTGCACCACCAAAGCAAGAGACAGAGCGGAATGGCATTCCATGGTAGCCAACCCTGGATGCGGAGACGGAACTCAATGATGATTATGATGATGATGATGATGATGATAATTTGACTAATTGTTAATTTTTTTTTCAATGCTTTTATATTTAACTTTCTATTACTGCTTTAGATATTTTTTGCTTGTTAATTTTACAAGCTAAATTTGATTGGTTTACAATTTATTTTTTAATAGTTCGAGTAGCAACTTCTAAACTGTTTTGTAAACTTGTCCAGGAACATAACATATTCTTACTGATTACATATGACCACATACTGTTCTTTTCGCAAATACACAAACAAAAGAAAATACAAAATAAAAGCAAATACATGAACAGAAGATAAAGGTTACAAAATGACGTTCATCTAATGTCACGTGATTGATACGAGTCTTTAGCTCTTAGGCCATGAAAGTTGACATAGTTCTTGCAATGATTGTCTGGACATTTCCGGTTCCGCTGCAGAGATTAGAGCTTCTCCATTCTATTTTTACTGAAAATCCAGTTTACGATATCAACATCGTTAGCCAGATTTTGACGTTTACCAGTGAGCCCAGCCGGTAAGCGGGCTTTTGATCATTAAAGTGGGGTCTTATCAGTAAAGTGGGGTTTTGTCAGTAAATTGGGAATTTGATCAGTAAACTGTGGTCTTTTTTTTTTTTTTTTTTAGTAAAGTTGGATGTTGATTAGTTAAGTGGGTTTTTTCTGTAAAATGGGATCTTAGTCGGTTAAGTGGGATCTTGATCAGTAAGGATGTGTCTTGATCTTTGAGGGCATCTGCCCTTGCTATGGTCACTTAACTCTGTACTGTTCCCCCGTACACTGAGTTAAACAAATGACAAAATTATATCAAAGAAAAGTAACACAAATAATATTTACTAATCATAGTTTGAATTATCTAAATAATTATTTACAGCTATCACTATACCATAAAAAGAATGTTAAAACGTAGAATTTCTTGTTTTTGCAAATAATGGATGGCATTGGACCTTGTATTTAGATAAGATACCTTAACTGAATTTTGCGCAATTCATATTTTATTGTTTACTTCCGGTGATTCTCGAATACTTTATCGCCATAGACTTATTCCCAGGTAACCGAATGCAGGCCTTCGTCACGTTCGTTGTAAATAGAGCTGATCAAAATTATTCCTTTTTTCGTCGTTCACCCGATGGCTACAAAAGGAAATGACTGTCCTATTCGTCATTCGTTCTAACAATGACGTTAAGTGGTGTAAATACGTTGTGTTGTAGTTTGCAGTTGAAGGTCTTTCGGCCTAACACATCCAACTTCAACATGTTATTCTTGAATACAGGGTTGTCTTCCCTCTTCGATCCCTAGTCTCTTGGCCAGGCTAGACAAGGTTAGTCTGTTTCTGAAGGCGCCGCGAAGAGGTGGAGTTGGGTCTGGATGGTTCTGGTTCACCGAGCCTCACAAGCCATCAGCTGTGGGTTGTTGACAGGTTCCAGGTGTGGTCAGGAGGTTTTGCCTCCAATCTAAATTCAATTCAACCTCCCCATTGCTGTGACTACGAAGAGTCACGCTATTTAATGAACTAACCTTGGCAGTCTAAAAGACAAGATGTCAAAGAGAGAAGACAACATGGCGCTCAAAATACGTCACGTAAGCATAGACTGTGTTGGACCAAAATGATTAGATATTGCACTTTGTGGTAAACACCAGTGCAGTGCGTCCATTCGTATTTAAATTCATATGATGGACGACGATGAAGCAGAACTGTCTGGCGAAAGCAGAAAGAAAAGTCGCAGGTGGGCTACACACCTGCCTTTCTCGGCCACCTATACTCTGTGCACATTACATGATAATAACAAATCGATAGTTTACTATTAGATGGAAACTCTTAGACAAGAGACATACATCATTGGTACAGGAACAGAGACATTTTTTTAATTTCTGGAAAAATTTAGTAACTAGAAAGAAAAATGAATAAAAAAATGAAGTTAAGAACAATGAGTTGACAGAGTTCGTTAAAAAATTTACCGCTAGTGGCGAGATGTGCTAACCGGTACTCGCTCGACCCTCATTCGGACTGCAAGTTACTACTGTCCATACAATAACATATTTACACAAATAAGACGTTTCAGCGTTGCTGATAAGATAAGATTTAAGACAAGAAACAAGCCAACGTTTTGTCTATGACACGTCTTCAATTGGGGACAAAAACAGTCGATAAAAAACACGTCTAAAATTGAAAAGCGGTCCGAAGAAGTAAAATAAATTCAATGGACAGACTAATGTGAGACTACGTAAACACACAGAAAATGAGACGCTATGCCGTAAGCTATGACATGAAATGATGGGTTCTAAAACTAGACATAGAAATGGGGACTTTGACATATAAAATACAATTTTTAATGAACATAAGGCAGCATTAACGAAATAACTGAAAATAATTAATCTCAAACTTAGTTTAATAGAACCACATAGGGTTATATGGCGGTTTTCAGGTGTACAAAAATAATAATATTATTTTCATGCAATATTTCTTTACAATATTGAGTCAATTATTGATCAATTATTTTTATTAACTTCGTTGCTTCAGATTAATCATAAACATGTACATTAATTATCTTGGTTTCCAAGATGGTGGAACTAGTTCACGTTCTCTCGATCGCTGCTGAAGTTGCATTTGGGATTTGATTAATTTCGGCTCTCCATTTGCAATTTTCTGTGTTAAAGTCAAAATGATGTTCTACTTAACACATCTGAGCCGATGAAGCGGAGTAGTACGCACGGCAATATTCCTTTTTGACAAATCAAGTATTGTGAATGCAACCTTCCACCGTCTTGAGTTGATCTGCGGTTTACGTCACATTGAGTGCTGTTCAATGACACGTTGCTGGAATTGTTTGACGCAAGTCATTTACATGTTACAACTCATTAATATGGATTGCTCCGTCAAGTCAGCCGAAGTTTTGTCTCTTTATGGAATTTGCATCGTGTTTCGTTAGTTGTAGGCTGCATTCATTGGAGTAATCAGGAATCTAGGAGCGCAGCCATTGTTGTGTGTGCTACGTCATCATAATGGCACATCGTATATCACTAGACCGGCCATACGCTAATCTTACGGTCTGTTGTTTGATGTGCGACGGGGATAATCCGACGACTGTGTTTTATATGTTCGGAATTGGAGTCAAAAACGATGTCCTAACATCATCAAGGGCTATACATTAAAAAAAATATGACCATCATCATTTTCAGGAGAACGTAAACTTCCGGTCAATATGGTGGATGGGCGACAAGAACCATTGAAGGCTATGAATGAAAGTATTCCTTGTTGCAGTTTCCTCATATTCCAAGTCAGCCTTGTTGCAGGGGCTACTGAGTTAAGTGCTCTGTGCACACAGTGAGCTGTATGTTTAATCTGTTTTGATCATGTTTAGATATTCCAATTGCTTACGATGAATGATCATATCGTATGCAGGAAACAGTTGGCTGTGTTCACTTTCTGTACGGTTTCGCCTTATGTCTTTTGGCGTGTGCTGAGACTGCTATGACTACAGCTACCTTTCTTTGTTTGGTAGATGAGTTAGTAATTCGGATGATTCCACTGGCACGGGCGGTTGAGCAATTATGGATTTTAATTCGTTTGTAGTGATACCGGGGTCTTCCATAACCAACGAACCAAAGATTGATCAATTATTTGTAACAGCATTGATTTATTAAGTTTCATCAATTATCTTATCAACTTCGTTGTCTCAAAATGATTAATTATTTTTTTGAACCGTTTTTACTGCATGAAATTAATTTGTCATTTTTTACCACTTTCTTTGTTTCAAACTGATCATTTAATTTTTTGCCAACTTCGGTTCCTCAAATTGATCAATTATTTGATTAAGAACATCAAAGTTGCAAGGTCTTGCTAAAAAGCGATTGTAGCTTAGAACTTTTATTCCATTGAATATTTGGCCACTCCCTACAATAACGTCCAGAGCTGTCGCCCACTCCCATCTTACAAAACTCCACACGTCTTGATTAGATGTAGTTGCTGACAAACTTGATATACAGGAGTGTTGATGTTGCTGTCAAGTCTTGAAAGAGTAATAAAGAGGAAAGATCACCCAGAGACTTGGAGTGTGACACGAGGGCTGGGACTTCCAATCCAAAACTTGTGTTGTCGAAGAACGTGTTGGCTGCCAAAAACTCATTATAAAGAAATCAGATCTGACTAAGAGCTTCTCTTCTGGGCGCCACGAGAACAATGAAGGAGAAGAAGCAAGCGCCCTGGCATATTCTGAAAGACAGTATGCTTTTGTCACTCATATCCGCTATGTGGAAGAAGCTAATTCACTTGCAGGCGATTTTAGAAAGCCACGTATTTAGATTTCATTAACTCGCCATCCAGGGTTGTGAAGTGCAGAACAAAATGTATTTTATTCTCTGTTGATGGACGGTTAAGTTTTGGAAATGGGATGATGTTTTTTGGATTGATGTTACAGATGGGAGATGGGTGATAGAGAGGGAGGGAGAAGATGCTTGAAGATGAACAACGGGGAGAGGAGGTCTTTAAAAAGAAATAGAGAAAAAGAGACCACGAAAAAAGAAAGAGAGGTCGAGATAACAACGAATAAAAAAAACTTGCATGCGAGAAAGCAGAAAAGATAGATAGATACATAAATAGACAGACATACAGACAGACAGACAGACAGACAGACAGATAGATAGAGAGGAATTATGAGATAAAGATTAAGAGAAAGGAATTTGAAGAAAGGAAATCAATAAAAGATAGGGCATATAAGTTAGGCTTTATCTACATCAATGACCTAGTTACTGAACTACCACATGGCATCAAAGTGGCAATATATGCAGATGACTTGGTAATGTGGTGCACAGAGGAGTATGCAACAGTGGCCTCCAAACTGCTACAAAGAGCTATGAATGCACTGAATTCATGGACAAATAGATGGTGTATCAGCAGCAATACAGACAAATGCAGCACTACACTTTTCACTCTCTCCCCAAAACAAAAAGCAGGAGCCATCTACATAAACAATGAGCCTGTGAAAGAAGACATACAAGCTACGTATCTCGGAGTTACATTTGATAACGAACTGCAAGGACGAAATTGGCTATTCTAAGAAAGATGTGTGGAACCACATGGAGTGCGAGTGGGGAAATACTCAGTAAAGTTTACCAACAGAGTATACGCCCACATTTAGAATATGGATCATCTGCATGGTGCTCAGCATCAAACATCGCATTGCAAGAACTGGATAAAGTACAAAACCAGGCACTTAGGGTCATCACAGGAGCAATGAAATCAACACCAATATTGGAGATGGAGAAATTGTGGAGGATACCAGCACTGAGAGAACGGAGGGACACAAAGGTGCTGATACAGGCAGAAAAATTTGCTTGCATGCCGAGACATCCAATGAAGGACCGATTCCAAAATCTTGCATTGGGACGACTTAAGAGAAGCAGTTTTATCCACCAAGCCAAGCGTATTAGTAGACAAACACAAACACCAGACATGCCAAGAGTTGTTAACCCACTACTGCCCATACCAGAACAGACTCCCTGGACAGAGAAATCAGGATTATCAGTTCAAATACGGACAGAAGTGAAAGGAATAGTTGACAAAGAGGAACAGATTAGTCTACAGCGAAAAACAATAACTCTTAGTTTCCTGGATGAAGAATACCCACAAGACCTATGGATTCGTGTATACACAGATGGGTCAGCACAGAATGCAGTAAAGAATGGGGGAGCAGGTGCATATATAGAGTACCCAAATAATACTAGGGATATGAATAAAATAGCAACAGGGAAATATTGTCACAATTATGATGCAGAAATACAAGCAATTAAGTTGGCAATAGAAAAACTACTGAACAGTAATTTTAGCCCGCAGCCTGTAGTGTTTTTGACAAATGCAAGATCAGTACTCCAGACACTACAATCCAGAAAATTACCACATCTGCAGACCTTATTGACTGAACTCTGTAAGCATCACCGGGTTGCCCTGCAGTGGATCCCATCTCTCTGTAGAATACCAGGAAATGAGAAAGCAGATCAGTTGGCAAAGTAATGTTCAACAGGCACACAACTAGATACACCAGTTACATACCATCATAAGAAACAGATAATCAAATTAATCAGAGGACCACTAGCCCCCAAATCAGGATGCCTTTCATAATATGAATAGATATGAACAAGTTATCATTATACGCCTCAGAACAGGACACATTCGACTACATAGTCACATGTATACAAAATTCAAGATCGGCACCTCAAATACTTGTAAATGTGGACAGGCGTCCCAGATCGCTGAACACATACTTCAAGACTGCACTGAATATAGTAGACTGAGGAAAATCCATTGGCCCATAGATACAACACTACAGACAAAACTATATGGGCCACTGCAAGAATTACAAAAGACAGTAAAATTTATACAGGAAACGACATTGCAAATATAAACAATACTTCGGGCGAACGAAAGATAAATAGATAGTAAGGCTTCATATAAAAATAGAAACAACTATTCGGAACCAGTAGATGTTGAACATAAAGGTTGTTTCTAACATTCACTGACCCACACAATATTTTTTGTTTTTGTTTTGTAGGCAGACGCTGGGAGTTGGTCCACTACTCAACCTACTCATGTTAACCGAGGATGGAAAACAATGTGCGGGAGAGGGACCTGGCTCATTATACAATAACAGAAGACACCAGTAGGGATCGAAGGAGATGCAAATCCCTGTACTATGAATGCAATGACATCGTCGGTTGTGTTGGAACCAAATACATAAATACCGTAGCGCCGTACATACCGTGAAATAATTCAACATACATTCTATTTCAAAACAAGCAGATAAGGAAGTTCTAACAAAATCTAAAAAAAGTGACTAGACTATTATTCCAACGAGCGTTATTTCGTTACAAATGTGAAAACATGATCTTACTTTTTGGCTTAGAGACCGTGAGTTTAGTATTACTCTTCTGTGGTGCATCTATTATATTTATGGTATCATAACTGATATTTATGAGTTAAGTGCTCTGTGCACACCGTGAGCTGTGTGTCTCATCCGTTTTGATCCTGCTTCGATATCCCGCTTGTTTACGATGAATGATGATATCGTATGACGGGGAACAGTTGGCTGTGTTCACTTTCTGCGCGGTTTCGC
Organism: Megaustenia siamemsis; assembly: GCA_032433765.1. NCBI lineage: Eukaryota > Metazoa > Mollusca > Gastropoda > Stylommatophora > Ariophantidae > Megaustenia > Megaustenia siamemsis. The sequence continues at coordinate 58,794,455 of JAVIAB010000092.1, forward strand.
CTTATGTCTTTTGGCGTGTGCTGAGACTGCTACGATGGGGACTACAGTTACCTTTCTTTGTTTGGGAGATGAATTAGTAATTCGGATGATTCCACTGGCACGGGCGGTTGAGCAATTATGGATTTTAATTCCTTTGCTGTGAAACCGAGGCCTTCCATAACCAATAACCAATAACCAATAACTGATATTTAAAATATATATATATATATGCATATAGTTATGTAATATGTATATAATGTAAGCAAGGCACTTTACATAAATAGAGATGGAAGATATCAGTGAGTCATAGCTAATGACTGTCGTCTGAATCGGGAACCTACTGCGCCTCTTCACGGTGTGTTAGTAACAGACTAACCAGTTTAATCTGGTCAAACGAAAAGGCGATCGAAAATGGAAGGAAACCCGGGACTAAAATATACCGTGCTCAAGTCGGATGCATTGGGCCGAAAAGGGGCAAATAAACCGCAACACAAAGCATTTTCAATTCGTCATTTCGAGTTCATCGTTGCTGTATAGACAAATTCTGATCTGTGGAACGGAGCCATGGACAGTAGACAAAGAAATGACAAATACACTATTAAAGTCCATAGAGATGGAAGTTCTGAGAAGACTGTTGAGAGCCTCCTGGACATCTAAAAAGACCAACGAAAACATTCTCAAAGAAGCTAGTACAAAAATGGAGCTCCTAAAAAAGCATAAGAAAGAAACAATCGACATTTTTCCGGCACATCATGAGAAGAGGAAAGTTGGAATACTTGGTTACAACAGGAAAAATAGAGGGAAAGCGAGATCGCGGACAAAAAATAACAAAGATACTGCGATAACTTTGTGTCGTGGCATGATAAACAGTCAACAACCGAATTGATACGACGTACTGTGGATAGAGAATTGTTGAAGGACATGACCGATAACACCAACCATTACGGCACATGATAATGATGACATTATATTATTTGCAGCAACAATAAGGGACACCCCCATACCACCATCATACGCCCTACTGTTATCCCATTATTCTTTCCTTGCATTTCCCACAATGATACATTATATCAACAATCTCCAAGGAACCGGATATTTGACTCATATTTTATTCTCATTAAAACCGACATTTCGGATTGACACAGCCAGAAACTGAACGAACTGTGGAGAGATTTGAACAAGATTTGTGCTGATAATTTGATCCTCTATGAAAACAGAATATTCTATGTGAAATAACTGAGACCCCCCCCCCCCCCCAAAAAAAAAAAAAAAAAAATCCCTCCCAAAAAAATAAATAAACACTTAAATAAATAAATTTCAGGATTGAAAATATAAATTATCACCTCAGAAAGGTTCAAACCACCAAATAGTCTTATCATTCCAGTTTTATCACTCCAGTTTTTCACTTCAGTCTTACTGCTCCAGTCTTATCCCTCCAGTCTTATTGCTCCAGTTTTATCACTCCAGTTTTATTAATCCAGTCTTATTGCTCCAGTTTTATCACACCAGTCTTATTGCTCCAGTTTTATTGCTCTAGTTTTATCACTCCAGTCTTATTGCTCCAGTTTTATTGCTCTAGTTTTATCACTCCAGTCTTATTGCTCCAGTTTTATTGCTCTAGTTTTATCACTCCAGTCTTATTGCTCCAGTTTTATCACTCCAGTTTTATCACGCCAGTCTTATTGCTCCAGTTTTATTGCTCTAGTTTTATCACTTCAGTCTTATTGCTCCAGTTGTATCACACCAGTCTTATTGCTCCAGTTTTATTGCTCTAGTTTTATCACTCCAGTCTCATTGCTCCCTTTTTATCACTCCAGTCTTATTGCTCCAGTTGTATCACTCCCGTCTTATTGTTCCAGTCTTATTGCTCCATTTGTATCACTCTTTTCAGTTTCTCTCTTATTTCTTCAGTTTTCACCCTCACACACACACACACACTCTCTCTTTCTCTCTCTCTCTCTCTTTCTCTCTCTCTCTCTCTTCTCATCCCTCTTACCTCGTCTATCTATTCTAAATAGCATCTAAATAATATTAAATTTTAACTAACGAGCACCCCACTCGCTCCAAAAGAAAAGTCAATTAAACAAAACAACAGGCATGTTGAGCAAACAGGCACTTAAACTCTAACAGTTTTCACATGAAGCCCCGTCTATTTTCGTGCTCCTCTCACCGGCTCCTTTCTCAGAGATCTGGTGTTGTTAATAAAGATAAGCAGAGTGACACCTGGGCTTATCTAGGCGCAGCACCCTGCCGGTCCAGATGCTGGCGTGCGAGGTAGCCCAGCGTGTTGTCCTAACAGTAGGTGGGAGGACATAAGCAGTATTTTATAATAATTATGCTATCAGATCAAATGTCGTTTTGACATCGTTTAAAATAGATTTCTCAAATGTCTTGCTCAAGTAATCATCCTCATCAGGTGTCATGCCGGTTTTTGGCGTAGGCAATCACATCTTTCCACATCTCTGGTCCTTCATACATATTATAATTTCAGTAGGTGATCTTTTATTATGTCATTTGGATAAGCTGTTGAAAATATTTTTTTCGCTTGGGTTTCCTCTTCTCTTCTTTTCATACATTATTTAAAAGGTTAAGCTGGAGTAAGCTGCTAAGAATAGCAAATTGTTACATCTTCTCAATATTCCTGTATGGTGCAGAAACATGGACATTGGACAAGAAAACAGAACAGAAAATTGAAGCCTTTGAAATGTGGATTTATAGAAGAATAGGTAGAATTGGATGGAAACAAAAGAAAACAAACGATGAAGTTTTAAAACAACTGAAAATAAAAAGAGAACTACTAAATACAATTAAGACAAGACAAATGAGATTTTTGGGGCACGTTAAAAGGCACAACAACCTACTAAAAGTAATATTGGAATGGAAAATACAAGGTAAAAGAGGCAGACCAAGGCAAACATGGACGAGTAACATCAAAAGATGGACAAGTCAATCTATGACAACCTGCACCATCAAAGCAAGAAACAGAGTGGAATGGCGCTCCATGGTAGCCAACTTTCGTTGTGGAGACAGCACTCGATGATGGAGTAGGACATTCTAATACAGAAGAAGTGGAAACACAGGTAAAGCGTGATCTTGGAATATCTAATGTCGTTGTGAAGGGAAGTATAGAACTTCATGACACCGTGTAACATCAATCGGAAAGCGTTAACCAGCGTTCTTCATCGCTGTCGTTGTTGTTGATGATGTAATGCCACGAGTTGATGTGGGCAAAGTGCCATTTTACTCATTGATGTGGCGGGTTGTAATGACTTTCGTGGCATTCTCTTGCTGGAGAAGTCGGAGTTCGTCTATCCAAGGCTATGCCAGGGAAACTACTAATCCAGCCCACAGATATACTGGGTCATCTATATCAGTAACAGCCACCACTACAGGGAACACGGTGATGCTAGCTTCCGTTAGCTAGCCTTATTTGACACGGGCTGTTACCGAGGGAGACCACGAGGAGGTAGAACTGCTAGGTCTTTGTCAGTTGATGGTGAATCGTACATGCTATTGTGACCGCTGGTCACATGCGCTTTTTGTCCCCACCCCTAGGTTCCCCGGGTCAGTGAGCCAGATATATGTAACCAATTTGCTTTCAGCTATGGGTGAACTGAAGAATATAAAGTTGACATAGAACACACGTTCATTTAGTGATCAAGGGTTGGAACAAACGTTCATTTAGTGATCAAGGGTTGGAACAAACGTTCATTTAGTGATCAAGGGTTGGAACACACGTTCATTTAGTGATCAAGGGTTGGAACAAACGTTCATTTAGTGATCAAGGGTTGGAACAAACGTTCATTTAGTGATCAAGGGTTGGAACAAACGTTCATTTAGTGATCAAGGGTTGGAACACACGTTCATCAATAAGTCAACATGGGTTGGGACACACCCTTATTTAGTCACAAAGGGTGGAACACGTGCTCATTTAGTCACAAGGGGTGGAACACGTGCTCATTTAGTCACAAAGGATGAAACTCACGCTTATTTAGTCTCAAAGGGTGGAGCACATGCTCATTTAGTCACAAAGGGTGGAACACGTGCTCATTTAGTCACAAAGGGTGGAACACGTGCTCATTTAGTCACAAACAGTGGAACACGTGCTCATTTAGTCACATAGGGTGGAATACGTGCTCATTTAGTCACAAAGGATGAAACACACGCTTATTTAGTCACAAAGGGTGGAACACGTGCTCATTTAGTCACACAGGGTGAAACACACGCTTATTTAGTCACAAAGGGTGGAACACGTGCTCATTTAGTCACAAAGGGTGAAACACACGCTTATTTAGTCACAAAGGGTGGAACACACGCTTATTTAGTCTCAAAGGGTGGAACACCCGTTTATTTATTCTCAAAGGATGAAACACACGCTTATTTAGTCTCAAAGGGTGGAACATGCGCTTATTTAGTCTCAAAGGATGGAGCACGCTTATTTAATCACAAAGGATGAAACACACTCGGTGAGTTACCAACGGTGGAACATGCGCTCAATGAGTCACCAAGGTTGCAGAACGCACTCATTTAATTACAAAGGGTGGACTCATTCAGCCACAAAGGGTGGAGCACGCGCTCATTTAGTCGCCAAGGGTAGAACACGCGCTCATTTAGTCACCAACGATGGGACACGCGCTCGTTTAGTCACCAAGGTTGCAAAACGCGCTCATTTAATTACAAAGGGTGGACTCATTTGGCCACAAAGGGTGGAGCACGCGCTCGTTTAGTCACCAAGGTTGGAAAATGCGCTCATTTAGTCACCAATGGTGGAACACGCGCTCATTTAGTCACCAACGAAGGAACACGCGCTCATTTAGTCACCAACGAAGGAACACGCGCTCATTTAGTCACCAAGGGTGGAACACGCGCTCATTTAGTCACCAACGATGAAACACGCGCTCATTTAGTCACCAAGGGTGGAACACGCGCTTATTTAGTCACCAAGGGTGGAACACGCGCTCATTTAGTCACCAACGATGGAACACGCGCTCATTTAGTCACCAAGGGTGGAGCACGCGCTCATTTAGTCACCAAGGTTGCAAAACGCGCTCATTTAGTTACAAAGGGTTGAGCACGCGCTCATTTAGCCACTAACGATGGAACACGCGCTTATTTAGTCACCAACGATGGACCACGCGCTCATTTAGTCACCAAGGGTGGAGCACGCGCTCATTTAGTCATCAAGGGTGGAACTCGCGCTCATTTAGTTACCAACGATGGAACACGCGCTCATTTAGTCACCAAGGGTGGAACGCCCGCTCATTTAGTCACCAAGGGTGGAACACGCGCTCATATAGTCACCAAGGGTGGAACACGCGCTCATTTAGTTACCAACTATGAAGCACACTTAGTCACTTAAGGGGCTCCCTTTTCGTATGTTTTGTCGGCTAACCTGAAAAAAAGAATACCCGTGTCTCGGTCAAGGAAAGAAGCCATACTGCTGGGCCGCGATCCACCAAAAAGGTTCTCTCTATAGAAATGGGGACCTTTCATTTCACTCCACAACGACAGTAGTCCTGTGAGGAACCGTTTCCTTTTTGGTTATCTTGGCCGGTAGTACACAATGCTAGTAGTGTATTCGGTAGAACGCGTTATTAACACTTTATTGTTCTCATTTTTAGTTGTGATTTTATTTGTTTTGATATGAACATATATTTTATTTTGTTAAAATGTTTTTTCGTCATTCCTATAGCACGTATGACTTATTCATCATCATCGAGTGCCTTCCCGCAACGAAGGTCGGCTACCATGGAGCGCCATTCCGCTCTGTCTCTTGTTTTGATGGTGCAGGTTGTCATAGGCTGATTTGTCCATCTTTTGATGTAACAAGTCCATGTTAGTCTTGGTCTGCCTCTTCCTCTTTTACCATGTATTTTTCCCTCCAGGATTACTTTTAGTAGGCTGTTGTGTCTTTTAACATAGCCCAAAAATCGCATTTGTCTTGTTTGAATTGTGTTTAGTAGCTCTCTTTTCAATTTAGTTGTTTTAAGACTTCATCGTTTGTTTTCTTTTCCTTCCATCCAATTCTGCCTATTCTTCTATATATCTATATTTCAAAGACTTCAATTCTCTGTTCTGTTTTCTTGTCTAATGTCCATGTTTCTGCACCATATAGGAATATTGAGAAGATGTAACATTTTGCTATTCTTAGTTTTAGCCCTGGTGTTAATTGTTTTGATGCTAGTATGTTCTTCATGACATTAAAATTACTTTTTGCATTCCTATTCTTTTGTTTATTTCAGTTGTACATATTCCATCACTGGTTATAGTATGTCCAAGTTAATTGTAGTTCTGAACTGTCTCCAGGTCTATTCCTTCAATTTTGATATCCACTTGTGAGTTTTGAGTATTTTCTTTGTTTATGATCATAGTTTTAGTCTTTTTGATATTCATATATAGTCCATATGTTTTGCTTACCATGTTTATTTCATTAAGTAATTGTTGTAGATCTTTAGGATTTTCTTCTAGTAGTACAGTATCATCAGCATATCTTAGGTTATTGATTATCTTTCCATTAATTTGTAGGCCTGGCATCTCTATGATATTTTCAAAGAATTGCTCAGTGTATTGATTGAACAAGCTTGGTGATAGGATGCATCCCTGTCTTACTCCTCTTTTTATATCAATAGGTGTAGAGTTTGTTATATTTTATTATTGCTGTTTGCTCCCAGTATAGATTACATATTAGTCGTATGTCCATGTCATCTAGATGTATCTCTTTTAGGCATTCTATAAGTTGTTTGTGGTGTACTCTATCAAAAGCTTTGGTGTAATCTATGAAGCAGGCATATATTGGTTTCGTTACTTCTGTGTACTTTTCGATTAATGTTCTCATGCAGAATATGGCTTATTTTGTCCCGCTATTTTTCCTAAACCCAAATTACTGCTCATCTAATTCAGTATTGATTTTATTCGGAATCCTTCCTTGTATAACTTTTAGCAAGATTTTTGTAACATGGCTCATTAGGCCTATTGTTCTAAAGTCACTGCATTCAACTGTACCATTCTTTTTAGGTAATGCAATGAAAGTTGATGTTTTTAGATCATTTGGTATATATCCTGTATGGTATATGTCGTTGCATATGTCTGTAATCACTTCAATGCCAAAATATTCTAGTGCCTGTATCATCTCTATCTGTGTGCTGTCAGGTCCTACTGCATTTCCTTTTTTAATTGTTTTTATAGCTTTTTCCTCCTCAGATTATAAGATTTTATAGCATAGGGTAACGATCACAGACCGGAAATAAATTGTATATTTCTACTTTCCTATTAATGCAAGTATCTCCCAGTAGGGCTGAATACTTGTGTTGCAGACAAACATTTATTGGACGAAACAGAACAAATAATAGTTTCCAGTGGTTATATACTGGATACAAATAATAATAAATAAATATTATTATATAGGGAACTTCCGAGGCGATAATAGGGAATAATAGAACAAAGAAGTATGTGTTAGCACTCGGAAAAATTGACAGACAAACAACAACAGAAAAAAACGAAGAACAATATATGGTCCGAAGCGGGATCGAGCCCGTACTCCCTGGCACCGCGCCTTGCCACGAAAAGCCGAACTGGGAGATACTTGCATTAATAACTTGCATTAGTGCAAATATACAATTTATTTCCGGTCTGTGATCGTTACCCTATGCTATAGTCATTGAAAACGCCTTCGTGTAAGACACTGCTACAATAGCTAATTTTTTAGTTAGCTGCGTGGCAGTGTGCCAAGCGTTCGGCTTCTCGTGGCAAGGCGCGGTGCCAGGGAGTACGGGTTCGATCCCGCTTCGGACCATATATTGTTCTTCGTTTTTTTTCTGTTGTTGTTTGTCTGTCAATTTTTCCGAGTGCTAACACATACTTCTTTGTTCTATTATTCCTTGTACATTTATAACTGGTTTCTTGTCCCTTTGATCATGAAATAGTTCTGTTATATATTCTTGCCATCTATCTGTAATATCTTTATTGTCTGTTAGCATTTTTCCTTTTTTGTCTGCAATGCATCCACCTTCTGTGGCTTTTTTATTAGTCATTCTCTTTATTTCTGTGTGCATTCCTCTTAAGTATTGTTTGCTTTCCCTAGTTTCTATTTCTATACATTTTTGGCTGAGCCAGTCTTCTTTTGCCTCTTTGCACATTTTACGTATTTCATTATCTATTTTATTGTATTTGTGTTCTTCGCTTGTCTCCTTTCTTCCATTTTTTCTAAGATGGTGTTAGTTATCCATTTTTGTTTTGTGTTTTTTTCTCTTTTTGGTTTCTCGCAGGTTTCTTGTAAGCTTTTCTTTATGCATTGCCATTTGGTTGTTACTTTTTCATCAGAATTTTCTCTTCTGTATTGTTCAATTTCTTCTTCTAGCAGCTTCTGGTATGTGTTCTTAACTTGTCTTGTATAGGTATCTGTAATATCTTTTTGATCTAAAGCTGTTATAGCTAGTGGATTTGTTGATGAATTAGACTTTGGCTTATTTCTACTTTAGTTTCATTTTCATTTTAATCATTACAGGATTGTGATCTGAATTAACATTTGCTCCTGGGTAGGTTTTGGCTTTTTTTTTACGCCGTTACGGAACCTTTCTTTTATCATTATGTAATCTATTTGATTCCTCTTCTTATCTCCAGGACTTTCCCATGTGTATAGTTTCATTTTCTCTTGCTCAAAGTAGCTGTTACGTATTATCAGCCTGTTTTCTTCACAGAATTGTATTAATCTTTCTCCTCTGTCATTTCTTTTTCCTAAACCATGATTTCCTATAATGGTCTTATATTTAACTTTTCTACTTTAGCGTTTATGTCACCCATTACAATCAAGATGTCTGAAGATTTCACTTGCTTCATAACTTTATTTAGATCTTCATAATATGCCTCTATTTGTTCATCTGTGTAGTCTTGAGTAGGTAGGTATTCAGTATTATTGCTATGTCGAATGGTTTTGCTTTCAATTTGAGTAGTATAATCCTATCACTGTATGCCCAATGGGTACTTATATATTTTTGTAGCTCTCTTTTTATCAGTATTCCTACCCCTCTTTGATGTTCTGTTGTGTTTCCTGAGTATGTAAATGTATATTTTTCATCCTCTCTATACCCACATTCTTTCCATCTTGTCTCTGATATGCCTGAAATATCTATATTTATTCGTTCTACTTCTTGAATCAGATTTTCCAATTTCCCTTCTTTATACAGAGTCTTAACATTCCAAGTACTTATTTTAAGATCTTTCCTCCGACATAAGTTTGAATTCCTCTCCATGGCTTCCTCTGGACTAGTACGTGATGAGGCTCCAATCTCTTTCACGGTGGTCAGCCATATTCGTCTTTCGTATGTCGTGATTTATTACTGTCATGCATTTTCCTTTACTCCTGACGACACTCCAAAGATAGCTACATTATTGAGTTATAAAATATCGCTCAAGAGTAGTTACATATGTTAATTATGTGCTGATCCGGCTTCTATAGTTTTGACTTCATATGGTTGCTAATAAAACATAAATACGCCACAGATTCAAAGAACAGCCAAATATATTACGTGACAACTCAAATGAAACAGAAAGCTTGTGCTTGGCAATTATTAACATTCTGTATTTAGTGACGTATGGTATGTAATGGATTTTTCTGAGAAAGTAAAGCGGCACAGGCGTAATACCGACCACATTGCCCCAAAAATCATGTGCTGAAGGTCTGTAAAATGTATGGTCACTAACACCACATTCCCTATACGCCACTTGGCGTGACGGGGCTCTTTACTTTACGTTACTTTAATTTAATTTACTTTACTTTACATACTATATAATAAATGGGAGCCGCGATAGCTCAGTGGTTAGTAAACTGGACTACAAAGGACAAGAAGTAGGGTTCGATCCAAACCGACGGCTTCCGGGTTCACACAGCCTTAAATGGGTACCGGATTTTTTTCAGGGATATTAAAACGGCTCGGGCGTAATACCGACCACATTATCCCAAAAATCATGTGCTGAAGGTCTGTAAAATTTATGGTCAATAACACCATATTCCCTATACACCACTTGCCGTGACGGGGCTCTTTACTTTTTATCGTATATGATAGAGTAGATATTAATGACGATTAAGCCAAAGAAATAGTTAACATATGTATCTGCGGTTCCTACATAGAAAACAATACATATGTTGTAAATATAAAATATGTCAGTCATTTCAACAAAATTCTAAGTAATCGTTCTTAATGCAATTACGACAGTAACGCTTTTAGAGCCACCTATTGCTTCTGAACGGGGCGTGTACATGTTAGCTGTCAACGTACGCGGCTGAGAGGCTAGTGAATCTTTAAATTGGCTTTCTGGGACTTCACTCATGATTGTCGTCTACAGGTCTCGATGAGTTCATGCTGGATAGCTTCGCTTAAAACAAACACTTTCACAGCAAATGGGATTGGTTCGCCACTAGTGGAAAGAGCAAACATTTCAAAGCGCCAACAGTTTTTAATTTTGTGTGGGAGATTAGGAATTGTCTTTGTTTGATAACTTGTGAGTTCCTGGCAGTGAAAGAACTGCCAGGCTTGCTTCGAGGGTGCTTAAGATGGACTTTAAAGATTGACACAACTTTTATCTTGGAAACTCACTGATTGGATTGTGATTCATGAGCTCAACGAATGATGGCGTTTGGAAAGCTTATTAAATGGGCGTATGGTGGGGTAATTGAGATGAGGAATGTAGAATATGTGTTGTCTGTTCATTGTATACCAATGTCGGTAACGCTGTCACCAGTCACCGTTAAAGTGACCGTTGAGGTCAATATAAGCCCTGACATGTTCGCTGCAATGGAGACATGATATGTTGAGGAGAATGGTGTTGAAGTTAAGTGTGATGTGTGAAGTGATCATTTCTGGGTGAAGTAGTTTATTAATATTTTCTCATTACTTGCCAGAGTGCTGGTACTGTGTAAATATTAGCAACATTTTTCCGAGCATCAGAAATGACAAATCGATGTTTTAGTGATATGTTTAATGTGTCTTGAATCTCAAACCAACTGTGATATGTGTAGCATGAAGTGTATGCTAGTCGTGTTGGAATGTGATATGTGTGGGAATTTTATTATAAAAATGATAGAGAGGAGTGCAAAATGAACATCACTCTAGCGTGTGTGTTCAATTTAATTCAAAGATACGACTGTGTTGAGGCTGGAGATAAACTAATAAATGTTCATATGTATTATAAAATAAAGGTTCACAATGTTTTATCATAGTCGGTTCGCTTTGGAGAACCAACTCATACCTCGTTTTGACACTACATCCGAGAAGGTTAAACTCATTGCACTCTATTTGTAAATCTCTGGTCTCCTCTTCAATTCTTTCCAGTGTCCTATCTGTATTCCTCCTTGCTTACCTTTATTACCTCTCCTGCCTTTCTTCCTTCTTGCCACCACTGTCTACATCTACATTTTTCTTTCCTCTGTTTCTCTCTTTCTCCTACCCTATGGGACTCCTCCTTTTTTCAATCCCCAATTAGACCATTTCTAATTGTTCAATATTTGGCTCCTTTTATGTCAATGACATCCTACTTGCTCTATTATCTATTAATCATGTGACCAACATGTACGCAAATCATGTCCACCGTTTCTTTCCGCTATTTTCAGTTTTCAGATCAGTGTTTGACTTTCGTGTTTATTATATTCTTTTGCTTAAGAATAGTATTTTTTGTCTATCGTATTAATCTTTGTATATTTCGGATTTTGTACCCGATGGAGGTTTTTGCCGAAACATTGTACATTGTTTTGCCTCAATACAACTTAATTGTGTATTTATTTTATATATTTTTAGGTGTAGAAGTTACCGAAATGAAATACACGCTGACGATTGTTTGTGTTTGTTACATGTGTAACCAGCAAACTACTGAAAGGACAAACATAGAGAACGATGTTCTCTTGGTCTTTTGGTAATTAATCAGTCCAATATTTGAGTCTCAAAGTTTTGGAGACTGAATATAGAGCACAAGAATCTGAAGTACGAAGACGAATACAACTATAACTCTACGAAGTGACATTCCCTTTTCTTACATTAATATCATGTTCGCCTAGTACCATGATCGCCTAGTGCCATGATCGCCTAGTACCATGATCGCCTAGTACCATGATCGCCTAGTGCCATGTTCGCCTAATACCATGATCGCCTAGTTCCATGTTCGCCTAATACCATGATCGCCTAGTTCTATGATCGCCTAGTACCACCATGAACGCCTAGTACCACCATGATCGCCTAGTACCATGATCGTCCAGTTCCATGTTCGCCTAATACCATGATCGCCTAGTTCCATGTTCGCCTAATACCATGATCGTCTAGTGCCATGATCGCCTAGTTCCATGTTCGCCTAATACCATGATCGCCTAGTTCCATGTTCGCCTAATACCATGATCGCCTAGTGCCATGATCGCCTAGTTCCATGTTCGCCTAATACCATGATCGCCTAGTTCCATGTTCGCCTAATACCATGATCGCCTAGTTCCATGGTCGCCTAATACCATGATCGCCTAGTGCCATGATCGCCTAGTACCATGATCGCCTAGTGCCATGATCGTCTAGTGCCATGATCGCCTAGTGCCATGATCGCCTAGTACCACCATGATCGCCTAGTACCATGATCGCCTAGTGCCATGATCGCCTAGTACCATGATCGCCTAGTACCATGATCGCCTAGTGCCATGATCGTCTAGTGCCATGATCGCCTAGTACCACCATGATCGCCTAGTACCATGATCGCCTAGTGCCATGATCGCCTAGTACCATCATGATCGCCTAGTACCACGATGATCGCCTAGTACCATGATCGCCTAGTACCACCATGATCGCCTAGTACCATGATCATCTAGTACCACCATGATCGCCTAGTACCATGATCGCTTAGTACCACCATGATCGCCTAGTACCACCATGATCGCCTAGTACCATGATCGCTTAGTACCACCATGATCGCCTAGTACCACCATGATCGCCTAGTACCACCATGATCGCCTAGTACCACCATGATCGCTTAGTACCACCATGATCGCCTAGTACCACCATGATCGTCTAGTAATACCATGATCGCTTAGTACCACCATGATCGCCTAGTACCACCATGATCGCCTAGTACCACCATGATCGCCTAGTACCACCATGATCGCCTAGTACCATGATCGCTTAGTACCACCATGATCGCCTAGTACCACCATGATCGCCTAGTACCATGATCGCTTAGTACCACCATGATCGCCTAGTACCACCATGATCGCTTAGTACCACCATGATCGCCTAGTACCACGATGATCGCCTAGTGCCATGATCGCCTAGTACCATGATCGCCTAGTACCATGATCGCCTAGTACCATGATCGCCTAGTACCATGATGATCGCCTAGTGCCATGATCGCCTAGTACCACGATGATCGCCTAGTGCCATGATCGCCTAGTACCATGATCGCCTAGTACCACCATGATCGCCTAGTGCCATGATCGCCTAGTACCACGATGATCGCCTAGTGCCATGATCGCCTAGCACCATGATCGCCTAGTACCATGATCGCCTAGTACCATCATGATCGCCTAGTACCATGATCGCCTAGTACCACCATGAGCGTCTATTACCACCATGATCGCCTAGTACCATGATCGCCTAGTACCATGATCGCCTAGTACCACCATGAGCGTCTATTACCACCATGATCGCCTAGTACCATGATCGCCTAGTACCACCATGAGCGTCTATTACCATCATGATCGCCTAGTACCATGATCGCCTAGTACCACCATGAGAGTCTATTACCACCATGATCGCCTAGCACCATGATCGCCTAGTACCATGATCGCCTAGTACCATGATCGCCTAGTACCACCATAATCGCCTAGTACCATGATCGCCTAGTACCACCATGAGCGTCTATTACCACCATGATCGCCTATTACAAACAGGATCGCCTTTTACCGCGATGATCGCCTAGTGCCATGATCGCCTAGTACCATGATCGCCTAGTACCATGATTGCCTAGTACCACCATGATTGTCTATTACCACCACGATCGCCTAGTACCATAAATACCTAGTACCATGATTGCCTAGTACCACCATGATCGCCTATAACCACGATGATCGACTAGTGCCATGATCGCCTAGCACCATGATCACCTAGTACCATGATCGCCTAATATTACCATGATCGCTTAGTACCATGATCGCCTAGTACCATGATCGCCTAGTACCACCATGATCGCCTAGCACCACCATGATCGCTTAGTACCATGATCACCTAGTACCATGATCGCCTAGTACCACCATGATCGCTTAGTACCATGATCACCTAGTACCATGATCGCCTAGTACCACCATGATCGCTTAGTACCATGATCACCTAGTACCATGATCGCCTAGTAACACCATGATCGCCTAGTACCACCTTGATCGCCTAGTACCACCATTATCGCCTAGTACCACCATGATCGCTTAGTACCATGATCACCTAGTACCATGATCGCCTAGTACCACCATGATCGCCTAGTACCACCATGATCGCTTAGTACCATGATCGCCTAGTGCCATGATCGCCTAGTACCACCATGATCGCCTAGTACCATGATCGCCTAGTACCACCATGATCGCCTAGTACCACCATGATCGCCTAGTACCATGATCGCCTAGTACCATGATCGCCTAGTTCCACCATGATCGCTTATTACCACCATGATCGCCTAGTACCATGATTGCCTAGTACCATGATTGCCTAGCACCACAATGTTCGCCTATAACCACGATGAACGACTAGTACCATGATCGCCTAGTACCACCATGAACGACTAGTACCATGATCGCCTATAACCACGATGAACGACTAGTACCATGATCACCTATTACCACCATGATCGCCTAGCACCATGATTGCCTAGAACCATGATCGCCTATAACCACACGAACGCCTAGTACAATGATCGTCTAGTACCACCATGATCGCCAATAAACACCATGATTGCTTAGTACCATGATCACCTAGTACCACCATGATCGCCCATAACCACCATGAACGCCTAGTACCATGATCGCCTAGTACCACCATGATCGCCTATAACCACCATGATCGCCTATAACCACCATGAACGCCTAGTGATATGATCGCCTAGTACCACCATGATCGCCTATAACCACCATGAATGTCTAGTACCATGATCGCCTAGTTCCATGATTGCCTAGTACCATGATCGTCTAGTACCACCATGATCGCCTATAACCACCATGAACGCCTAGTACCATGATCGCCTAGTTCCATGATTGCCTAGTACCATGATCGTCTAGTACCATGATCGTCTAGTACCACCATGATCGCCTTTAACCACCATGAACGCCTAGTACCATGATTGCCTAGAACAATGTTCGTCTAGTACCACATGATCGCCTATAACCACCATGAACGCCTAGTACCATGATCGCCTAGTTCCATGATTGCCCAGTACCATGATCGTCTAGTACCACCATGATCGCCTATAACCACCATAAACGCCTAGTACCATGATCGCCTATTTCCATAATTGCCTAGTACCATGATCGCCTAGTACCACCATGAGAGTCTATTACCACCATGATCGCCTAGCACCATGATCGCCTAGTACCATGATCGCCTAGTACCATGATTGCCTAGTACCACCATGATCGCCTATAACCACGATGATCGACTAGTGCCATGATCGCCTAGCACCATGATCACCTAGTACCATGATCGCCTAATATTACATGATCGCTTAGTACCATGATCGCTAGTACCATGATCGCCTAGTACCACCATGATCGCCTAGCACCACCATGATCGCTTAGTACCATGATCACCTAGTACCATGATCGCCTAGTACCACATGATCGCTTAGTACCATGATCCCTAGTACCATGATCGCCTAGTACCACATGATCGCTTAGTACCATGATCACCTAGTACCATGATCGCCTAGTAAAACCATGATCGCCTAGTACCACCTTGATCGCCTAGTACCACCATTATCGCCTAGTACCACCATGATCGCTTAGTACCATGATCACCTAGTACCATGATCGCCTAGTACCACCATGATCGCCTAGTACCACCATGATCGCTTAGTACCATGATCGCCTAGTGCCATGATCGCCTAGTACCACCATGATCGCCTAGTACCATGATCGCCTAGTACCACCATGATCGCCTAGTACCACCATGATCGCCTAGTACCATGATCGCCTAGTACCATGATCGCCTAGTTCCCCATGATCGCTTATTACCACCATGATCGCCTAGTACCATGATTGCCTAGTACCATGATTGCCTAGTACCACAATGTTCGCCTATAACCACATGAACGACTAGTAACATGATCGCCTAGTACCACCATGAACGACTAGTACCATGATCGCCTATAACCACGATGAACGACTAGTACCATGATCACCTATTACCACCATGATCGCCTAGCACCATGATTGCCTAGAACCATGATCGCCTATAACCACACGAACGCCTAGTACAATGATCGTCTAGTACCACCATGATCGCCAATAAACACCATGATTGCTTAGTACCATGATCACCTAGTACCGCCATGATCGCCCATAACCACCATGAACGCCTAGTACCATGATCGCCTAGTACCACCATGATCGCCTATAACCACCATGATCGCCTATAACCACCATGAACGCCTAGTGATATGATCGCCTAGTACCACCATGATCGCCTATAACCACCATGAATGTCTAGTACCATGATCGCTAGTTCCATGATTGCCTAGTACCATGATCGTCTAGTACCACCATGATCGCCTATAACCACATGAACGCCTAGTACCATGATCGCCTAGTTCCATGATTGCCTAGTACCATGATCGTCTAGTACCATGATCGTCTAGTACCACCATGATCGCCTTTAACCACCATGAACGCCTAGTACCATGATTGCCTAGAACAATGTTCGTCTAGTACCAACATGATCGCCTATAACCACCATGAACGCCTAGTACCATGATCGCCTAGTTCCATGATTGCCCAGTACCATGATCGTCTAGTACCACCATGATCGCCTATAACCACCATAAACGCCTAGTAACCATGATCGCCTATTTCCATAATTGCCTAGTACCATGATCGCCTAGTACCACCATGAGAGTCTATTACCACCATGATCGCCTAGCACCATGATCGCCTAGTACCATGATCGCCTAGTACCATGATCGCCTAGTACCACCATAATCGCCTAGTACCATGATCGCTTAGTACCACCATGAGCGTCTATTACCACCATGATCGCCTATTACAAACAGGATCGCCTTTACCGCGATGATCGCCTAGTGCCATGATCGCCTAGTACCATGATCGCCTAGTACCATGATTGCCTAGTACCACCATGATTGTCTATTACCACCACGATCGCCTAGTACCATAATTACCTAGTATCATGATTGCCTATACCACCATGATCGCCTATAACCACGATGATCGCCTAGTGCCATGATCGCCTAGCACCATGATCACCTAGTACCATGATCGCCTAATATTACCATGATCGCTTAGTACCATGATCGCCTAGTACCATGATCGCCTAGTACCACCATGATCGCCTAGTACCACCATGATCGCTTAGTACCATGATCACCTAGTACCATGATCGCCTAGTACCACCATGATCGCTTAGTACCATGATCACCTAGTACCATGATCGCCTAGTACCACCATGATCGCTTAGTACCATGATCACCTAGTACCATGATCGCCTAGTACCACCATGATCGCCTAGTACCACCTTGATCGCCTAGTACCACCATTATCGCCTAGTACCACCATGATCGCTTAGTACCATGATCACCTAGTACCATGATCGCCTAGTACCACCATGATCGCCTAGTACCACCATGATCGCTTAGTACCATGATCGCCTAGTGCCATGATCGCCTAGTACCACCATGATCGCCAAGTACCATGATCGCTTAGTACCACCATGATCGCCTAGTACCACCATGATCGCCTAGTACCATGATCGCCTAGTACCATGATCGCCTAGTACCACCATGATCGCTTATTACCACCATGATCGCCTAGTACCATGATTGCCTAGTACCATGATTGCCTAGTACCACAATGTTCGCCTATAACCACGATGAACGACTAGTACCATGATCGCCTAGTACCACCATGAACGACTAGTACCATGATCGCCTATAACCACGATGAACGACTGGTACCATGATCACCTATTACCACCATGATCGCCTAGCACCATGATTGCCTAGAACCATGATCGCCTATAACCACACGAACGCCTAGTACAATGATGTCTAGTACCACCATGATCGCCAATAAACACCATGATTGCTTAGTACCATGATCACCTAGTACCACCATGATCGCCCATAACCACCATGAACGCCTAGTACCATGATCGCCTAGTACCACCATGATCGCCTATAACCACCATGATCGCCTATAACCACCATGAACGCCTAGTGATATGATCGCCTAGTACCACCATGATCGCCTATAACCACCATGAATGTCTAGTACCATGATCGCCTAGTTCCATGATTGCCTAGTACCATGATCGTCTAGTACCATGATTGCCTAGTACCATGATCGTCTAGTACATGATCGTCTAGTACCACACATGATCGCCTTTAACCACCATGAACGCCTAGTACCATGATTGCCTAGTACAATGTTCGTCTAGTAACCACCATGATCGCCTATAACCACCATGAACGCCTAGTACCATGATCGCCTAGTTCCATGATGCCTAGTACCATGATCGTCTAGTACCATGATCGTCTAGTACCACCATGATCGCCTTTAACCACCATGAACGCCTAGTACCATGATTGCCTAGTACAATGTTCGTCTAGTACCACCATGATCGCCTATAACCACCATGAACGCCTAGTACCATGATCGCCTAGTTCCATGATTGCCCAGTACCATGATCGTCTAGTACCACCATGATCGCCTATAACCACCATAAACGCCTAGTACCATGATCGCCTATTTCCATAATTGCCTAGTACCATGATCGTCTAGTACCATGATCGTCTAGTTCCATGATTGCCTAGTACCATGATCGCCTAGTACCATGATCGTCTAGTACCACCATGATCGCTGGTTTACTCGGAACACTTCTGTAAGTCCATTGATTGTTTTACATTATTACTGAGGAAGATCACTGACTTTGCAGGAACTACAGATCCAGCCTGTCGAAGACGGAGTGTGTCATCCACCGCGCAGATTTAGGGGGAAAATCAGGACACACATACACATACATATACGAGTGCCGATCATGCGACCAGCTATATTGTGTCATGAAGTTGTTCCTACCTATCCATCATGAAACAGGACAAAGAGTCAAGTTCACGTGAACATAAGACTTGAACGTTTACGAAGACGAAGCACGAAGCTCATTGCAAACAACAAAGCCACAAAGAGAGGAATGAAAATGTTAAAACGTTAGTCTTGGCAGAATCTACTTACAAGCGGTGGTATTCTACGACTGTACTATAAATCCAGAGCTCAGGCTGGTATGTTAAATGTGCTAAAAGATGTCATAATGACCAGAAACTATTCTTTACAGGTAAAGTTTTGTGGGAACAAATTATGCTACACAGGAAATTATTATTTTTTTTTTTTACGAAAGCATTCATTATTTGTTTTAATTGTTAATTGATTAGTTGGTTTCACGAAGTATCATCCATGCAGTCAAGACATTTCAATATATCCTGCGACATCCTGTCCATTCATCATCATCAGTACCGGGCCTGCTGGCGTAGGTGATCATGTCTCTCCACAATATTCGTTCTCGACAGTTATTTATAATTTCTGTTGTTGACTTTCTGCTAAGCCATGCTCTTAAGCTGTATGGTATTTTCTCTATTTGCTTCCCTCTATCTCTTCGTCCCTCAATTGTCCAGTTGTTGCAATATATTCAAGTTGTTCTCTCTCATTACATGGCCCCAAAAGAAATGATTGTTTCTTCCTAATATTGGAAATTAGCTCTCTTTTTGCTTTGGCCTCTTTCAGAACGTTTTCATTACTAAACGTCCATTATCCAAAGAAAATATGCATACTTCCGCTATTTACTTGTTATTAGGTCCTCTCCTGCGATCGCTCAGTGGTTAGTGAATTGGACTACAAAGGACAAGAGGTAGGGTTCGATCCCAACCGTCGGTTTTCGGTTCACCCAGTCTTTAATGGGTACCGGATTTTTTCTAGGAAAGTAAAGCGGCACGGGCGTAATACCGACCGCATTATCCCTAAAATCATGTGCTGAAGGCTGTGCAATTTATGTCACTAACACCATATTCCCTATACACCACTTGGCGTGACGGGGCTCTTTACTTTACTTTTTACTCTCTGCGTTAGGGGCCTTCCTAGGCGGTCGTTCGTCATTGATCCCCAGCATGTCTGAGACAATAGATCCAACCTGAGATTTTGCTAGCAGGTTAGCCCAATCTCTGCGAAATATGCCCCTGTCTATGCATTTTGTTTAAGCCCGTCATGATAATTCTTTATTATATTTATGCAAAATTGTCACTGTTTGCAATATAACAAATAATCATATTTGAATGTCAATTATTTGCTGCACATTTCTGCTTTCTGCTGATTATAATCAGCGAAACACATATTTCTTTGTTCGCGGCATTCACTTTACTCTCTTTCTCTCCCGTTTTTTTTCTGTTTTTACCTTTCTCTCTATTTTTTTATTTACTATCACTTCATTCCTTCAATCGTTACTTATCCTTTATGTCTTTTCTCTCTCTCTCTCTCTATCTATCTCTCTCTGGCACTATGATATTTTTCACAATCTCTCTTCCTCCCTACCACCTCTCATTCTAATTGTCTTTTTTCTATCTCGTATTTTCTTAGTTCCATTTCTCTCCACCAAATCTAGATCCTCTCCTTATCGTTCTACCGTTCTACCGTTCTATCTCTTTTCTCTCTCTTGTAACTTCTTTAACGTCACCTTCATTCTGTCAATCATCATAATTCTTTCTTTACTTAATATTCTTTTTCTCTTGCACGCTTTCAAAATATCACTTTTGTTTCTCTTTCACTCTCTCTTTTTCACTCTCGCTGTCTCTCACTGACTGTGTGTCTGTCTCTCGTCTCATTACAATACACGCCTCCGCTCACCCACAGTATCCAGGTATCCTCCAAGACCCCTCTATGTTTTCACAGAGAGAAGAGATCAGGCGATAGTACACACACCCAGGTTTCTGCTCTAGCAGCTGGGACGTTCCATCTGCCGTACCATTTCTAAGAGAGATCTGCTTGTTTGCACATCTTCTTATTTACATTTTTACTTTACTCCCGTTGATATTTAAACAATAATTCTGACGTTTTTATTGTTGTCATATGCAATATTGAGTAATATGCATGTTATTCTTTCTTTTCTCTCACCACTTTTCTCTCGAAGTGTCAATATCATAATCTCCAAGTATCTCCAACCTTCTATCTCTTTCTTTAAATTGATCTATTTTTTCACTTTCTCCGTTCTCGTTTTTCTATTGTCTTCTCTCTTTCCGCCTTTATCTTTCCGTAGCTCATAAAAAGCATAAGAAATAAATCATCATTTTTCGAGCAAATCACGAGAAGAGAAAGTTGCAATACTTCTTGGTTACAACTGGCAAAATACAAGGAGAGGGACATCGCGGACGATAAAGGGAGAATATACTGGACAGCTTGGTGTCGTGGCACCGAGAACAGGCACCAATATAATTTATATAACTATCTGTGGATTGAAAATTGTGGAAGGATATGACTATCTGTGCCAAACGGTATAGTACATAATAATAAATATTTTTTTCATCAGAGGACCTCTGCTTCATCTTTGTAATTGTTTAGAATTCTCCTGTGGCTATTGGTTTAGTAGTCTCTTCCTGGCTTCACAGGACCAGGTACACACCTCCATTTCTAGTGGTGTTTGTGGCAGAGCCATCCGTGTATATGTGGAACCGGAGTCTTGTGGGTAATTGTCGTCTATGTGTTTTCAGCTGTGAGCTTTCTCTCTGTGTCTGTTTCTATTTCTCGCTCATGCGTCCAACTTTTGTCTGCGTTTGTTCTCTCATTCTTTCTGTCTCGCTCTCGGGCATGTGGTATATATAATGCCTATATGTCAATAAGGGAGCCGCGATAGCTCAGTGGTTAGTGAACTGGACTACAAAGGACAAGGGGTAGGGTTCGATCCCAACCGACGGCTTCCGGGTTCACCCAGCCTTAAATGGGTACCGGATTTTTTCTGGGAAAGTAAAGGCGGCACGGGCATAATACCGACCACATTACCCCAAAAATCATGTGCTGAAGGTCTGTAAAATATAGGGTCACTAACACCATATTTCCCTATACGCCACTTGGCGTGATGGGGTACTTTACTTACTTACTTATATGTAAATATGAAGGGAATCTCAGCAAAGAATTTATTTTGAGACAATAACGCCAACTCCCCGCTACAGCCGAGGTACATTATTTTGTTATACCCCTCTATAACTCAAAGAGTTAGATCCCCATTTTGAGCTGAAATATATTGTCATAAAGTTTTTTCAAATTATTTTGCCTGGTATTTGTTGTAAAATTGCTGACTTTATTCTGTCTATTTGTGCAATGGTTGCCTTTGTCTACTGATTAATTAACTTATATTTTGAATCACACAAAAAACATTACATGTCTTGATGAATCAGCTTAGTTGGTCTTATAATATATAACATTAATTGATGGATTGTATATTTTAATTGTTTACTTGTATTCATTAATTTTGTTCAACTTGTAACGTAACACTACTTTCCACGTATACAAATAGTTTATCATGTGCTATTTTTGTATGAACTATACGCCCCTGAGCCGCGATAGCTCAGTGGTTAGTGAACTGGACTACCACGGACTAAGGGGTAGGTTCGATCCCAACCGACGGCTTCCGGTTCACCCCACCTTAAATGGTACCGATTTTTTTCTGGGAAAGTAAAGCAGCACGGGCGTAACCTGACCACATTACCCCAAAAATCATGTGCTGAAGGTCTGTAAATATAGGGTCACTAACACCATATTTCCCTATACGCCACTTGGTGTGACGGGGTACTTTAAAAAAAAAAAAATACGCCCCTCTTATTTCTAATCTTTTGTATCATAATTTTAAATTTGATATTTTCTTGCCATATATATTTCTGTTTTTTTTTTTTCATCGAGGCATACTTGTTTACCTATTAATTTCATTGCGATAACCGTCTTCACCACACACACGCATGTAACACACACATACACAAACACACACCTATGTACACAACATACACACATATTAAAGACGTTAAGAGTCCTAGCTTTTCCAGAAAATGTTATTTAATATTCCAAATCTCGAATCTTTTTATCCTTAATGTATAATTAATGCAATAAAAATAGATCAAACGATTTCTACATAAAATTTAAAGTTTTCAATTTAGAAAAATGTAATTCTGTGTTTAGTGATAAAGAAATTAAAGAATCATCATCGTCATGTACCATACCGGTTGGCGTAGGCGATCATGTCCTTCCACAATCTTCTATCTACAATGCATCGTAGCAGTTCTGTTTGTTGACTGCTTTCCATGCCATGACACCAAGCTATCCAGTATTTTCTCTCTTTGTCGTCCGCGATCTCTCTTTCCTTTTATTTTGCCAGTTGCAACCATGTATTCCAACTTTCCTCTTCTCATGATGTGCCCGAAAAATGTTGATTGTTTCTTTCTGATGTTTTTTAGGCGCTCCATTTTTGTGTTGGCCACTTTGAGATTTACTCATTGGTCTTTTTAGCTGTCCAGGGAACTTTCAACATTCTTCTGAGTAATCCCATCTCTGTGGCCCCTAACCGTCTTTTCATTTGTTTGTCTACTGTCCATGATTCGCTTCCATAGGTTAGAATTGGTTCTATACAGCATCAATGAACTCATCATCATCATGCGCCATACCGGTTGGCTTAGGCGATCATATCCTTCTACAATCTTCTTCTATTATATAGACTTCTATTGAAATAGATTTGCTGCATAAGATATTTTTTCATTTTCTGAAATGCTATTTTGGCCTGAGCTATTCTGCTTTTTATTTCTATGATGCATCTTCCATCTGATGTTATTATTGTGCCCGAGTATTAGACGCGTTGCACTTGTTTCATATTTATCCTGTTTATTTGTGTGCTGCATGATGGCGATGATTGTTTCTTTGATATGACCATTACTTCTGTTTTCTTACTATTCAAACTGAGACCTTTTTTGTTGCTTTATTTTACTATTAACTATTATGTATATCATTTCTTGTAGTTCATTCTCTGTCTCTGCGATTAAGACTGTGTTATCCGCATATCGCAAATTATTTATGTTGTGACCGTTGATTTAATTCCTTTTTGGTCTATTATTGATCTCATTATATGTTCACTGAAAAGTGAAAACAAATTCGGCGACAGAACACAGCCTTGTCTGACTGACTCCTTGGTTTATAGTTGGAATTGTCCTGTTTGGTCGAAACTATCAAGGAATAAAGCGTGAGAAACGCTGAGATGGTGACAAACCGGTTAATGTCGAGCGTAGATTGAGAGCGCGCGTAGGTGAGACGCTGCAGTGACTTGAGTTGAACCAGACACGCTGAGTAGAAAATAAAAAGCTTACTAGCTCATTTGTTTGACAACTTTAGTCTTGAACGCGACGCAGAATTTATATACCTCGGCACGAGTTGCTAGAAGTCTCCAGAACTATCGAGATTTAGTTTGTGAGACTTTTTGAGAAATTGTTTTTATGACTACAAGGTTATAGAAGATTACGCTAGATGGCGTACTGAAAATAGTGTGGTATTGAGGGAACCACATCCAGGTAGCACCGAAATTACTATCTATATCGAAGTGTCCCCCCCCCCCCCCCCAAGTTAATGAAGCTAAACTGAATCTTTCCAAAGTTTTAGCAGTTGGTTATTTATTTGGTTATAATTTGAAAGATTCGAAAGGCGAAAATGTCCGAGAGTTTAGTTTAGTAAGGATATAATTATAAGTTAAGAGAATGCACTAAAAGGGGTGAAATAACCTTGTAGATTGAAGGCTATAAAGAATAGTTGTCAGCCCATAGTTGAAGGATATTTCGTGCAAATCATGTCTATGTGTTGAGATTACTACGCCCTAGAGCCAATGAACTTTGTGTCACACTGAGAGAGGCTAGCCACTTACCGAACGGACGCATGGAGAGATTGAGAAGAAATATGTCACCACCTAGAATGTAGACATCATCCAGATATACACATAGTTAGCTAGATAGACCCTAAGTATATTTGTGATAGCCTAATAGAGTAATAGTGGAACGGATATGGGGAATCCCCAACTGCAATGAAACTGGTTACATGGGCAGAATGTAGAGCTTTTTGGTCTGCCATGAACTGAGCTAAAGCTTAGAAGTTCGATAGCTAGTTAGATTGAATTCCGAGTAGCATTTTGTTTGAATATTATTTCAGGAGAAAGATCAGTATGATGTGTGATGGAGAATATTGCCATTGAAGTCTAAATAATATGTAACGTTTATTAAATTCCTTGAGAACTGGACTGTTCGAGCCGTCTCTAAGATTATAAGAAGGCACCTTCGAGTTTGTTTCCTATTCAATTTTGTCACGTGTTGTCCAGATCAGTCTATCTCCTATATATTTACAAAGTCAATTGTAAGAGTCGACTTGGTGCCCTTTACTTCATCATTTTCTATAATAAATATCACGACCTTAGAAATATGCTACAAGACCACCCATAGCTACGACGACGTCACAGTAATACATTCAATGTATTTTATTCACGCACTTAATAACTGTTGTAAAAATAGCACGAACATTTGAATTTCCGATTTCAAATCAGTTTTCAGAATTAGCATGATTCAAGATTCGCATGCCTCAGCAAAAAATATATTATAACTTTATATCCATGCAGACGACGAGATTTAAATAGCTTTATATCCATGCAGCACGACGAGATTTAAATAGCTTTATATCCATGCAACACGACGAGATTTAAATAGCTTTATATCCATGCAACAACGATGAGATTTAAATAGCTTTATATCATGCAGCACGACGAGATTTAAATAGCTTTATACCATGCAACACGACGAGATTTAAATAGCTTTATATCCATGCAACACGACGAGATTTAAGTAGCTTTATATCCATGCAGCACGACGAGATTTAAATAGCTTTATATCCATGCAACACGACGAGATTTAAGTAGTTTTTATATCCATGCAACACGACGAGATTTAAATAGCTTTATATCCATGCAACACGACGAGATTTAAATAGCTTTTATATCCATGCAACACGACGAGATTTAAATAGCTTTATATCCATGCAGCACGACGAGATTTAAATAGCTTTATATCCATGCAGCACGACGAGATTTAAATAGCTTTATATCCATGCAGCACGACGAGATTTAAATAGCTTTATATCCATGCAACACGACGAGATTTAAGTAGTTTTATATCCATGCAGCACGACGAGATTTAAGTAGTTTTATATCCATGCAACACGACGAGATTTAAATAGTTTTATATCCATGCAGCACGACGAGATTTAAGTAGTTTTATATCCATGCAACACGACGAGATTAAGTAGTTTTATATCCATGCAACACGACGAGATTTAAATAGTTTTATATCCATGCAGCACGACGAGATTTAAGTAGTTTTATATCATGCAACACGACGAGATTTAAGTAGTTTTATATCCATGCAGCACGACGAGATTTAAATAGCTTTATATCCATGCAACACGACGAGATTTAAATAGCTTTATATCCATGCAGCACGACGAGATTTAAATAGCTTTATATCCATGCAACACGACGAGATTTAAGTAGTTTTATATCCATGCAGCACGACGAGATTTAAGTAGCTTTATATCCATGCAGCACGACGAGATTTAAGTAGCTTTATATCCATGCAGCACGACGAGATTTAAGTAGCTTTATATCCATGCAACACGACGAGATTTAAGTAGCTTTATATCCATGCAGCACGACGAGATTTAAGTAGCTTTATATCCATGCAGCACGACGAGATTTAAGTAGCTTTATATCCATGCAGCACGACGAGATTTAAGTAGCTTTATATCCATGCAGCACGACGAGATTTAAGTAGTTTTAGATCAATGATGACTGCAATTAAATGACCCATGTCTTCAATGGAAACATACATTAATCACAACAACTCCATATCAGACAAGAGATCGGTTTCGATCCTGATCGACGGGTTCCGGGTTCAAGCTTTAAATGGGTATCGGATTTTTTTTTTCTGGGAAAGTAAAGCGGCACAGGCGTAATACCGACCACGTTAACCTAAAAAGCATGTTCCGAAGGTGTATACAATTTATGGTTGCTAAAACCATATTCCCTATACCACTCTTGATATGACGGCGCTCTTTACTTACATACTAGACATCAGGCAACTGCTTGCTTGCTTACACCTCATCATCATCCGCCCTTAAAAGGACGTTAAGTGGGCGTGTCTGCGTTGTGTTGTGGTCTGCAGTATAACTGTGATTATTTGCGCCTTTCGCCCAACACATACGAATTCAGCACGACATTTTTTAGTACCGGGTTGTCTTCCCTCTTCGATCCCTACTCGCTTAGCCAGACTAGACAGGTTAGTCTGTTACTAGAGGCACCACGGAGAGATGGAGCAGGGTCTGGATGGTTCTGGTTCACCGATCTTGGCGCAAGCTATCAGCTGTGTGTCGCTGACAACTTCAGCCCTGGTGCTTTGAGGCGCGCCTTCGTCTCCAGGCAACAGCTTATAATTAATGACATTAGGTGAATGATACATTTCTAAATTGTTATATATATATATATATATACACACACACCCTTGACAGTTCACACTGAAGCGTGTGGATACATGGAAGCAAAGAGTAAATTGACGATTGAGACGAAACAAAAAATCGTGAAACATGAAAGTAACACTCGTGTTCAGAATCTGAGAAAAAGGTAAAGTGATGCAAAACCTTCAAGCAGTAGAGCTAAAGAAGCAGAAAAGAAAGGTAAAGTGATGCAAAACCTTCAAGCAGTAGAGCTAAAGAAGCAGAAAAGAAGGTAAAGTGATGCAAAACCTTCAAGCAGTAGAGCTAAAGAAGCAGAAAAGAAAGGTAAAGTGATGCAAAACCTTCAAGCAGTAGAGCTAAAGAAGCAGAAAAGAAAGGTAAAGTGATGCAAAACCTTCAAGTAGCAAAGCTAAGAGAGCAGAAAATAAAGTTAAAGTAATAAAAAACCTTCAAGTAGCAAAGCTAAGAGAGCAGAAAATAAAGTTAAAGTAATAAAAAAAACCTTCAAGCAGCAAAGCTAAGAGAGCAGAAAATAAAGTTAAAGTAATGAAAAACCTTCAAGCAGCAGAGCTAAGGGAGCAGAAAATAAAGTTAAAGTAATGAAAAACCTTCAAGTAGCAAAGCTAAGGAAGCTGAAAAGAAAGTTATTGTGTATATATTAATACTTATATATATATATAAGTATTAAGCAAACATTTCAGCACCAGAGCTAAAGAAACAGAAGAGAAAGATAAAGTGATGCAAAACTTCCAAGCAGTAGAACTAAAGAAATAGAAGAGAAAGGAAACACTAGATGTATTGTTTGGTGTCTATCCTTCCAAACTGTAACCTTACTTTTCCTCTCCATCAGCGACACAGAGCATCTTTTATCCTAACTTCATTTTTTAAATGCAGTAACAACGTATTTATTTCATTTTTTTTTTTAATTTATGATTTAAAGCATTTAATTGTGTTATTTTTACCTTAAATTGTGTGTATTTGCTCGTTACATTTGTCGAGATGGATATTGTTTAGGGTCTGGGAACAATTCATTCATTTTCTATGACTTGTAAAGGATCGAGATTATTGACTTCGAACAACTCACGGATTGAACAGCAACCTGGGCCGAATTAAGTCGATTTACAAAGCATCATTGTATTTGAATCAATATAATTGACCAAGTATTTTTGAAAATAAAACCTCATAACAATAATGCACAGCAAAATGTTTGTTAGAAAGAAAAAGTGTGTGAGAAATGTTGACACGCCTATCCGGGGGAAGAAAATAGTGTATTTTTTGGCTGTTGAAAAATACACGGAGGAATGTTTCTTTTTTTAAGAAAACAATTGCACAAAGAAGCTTGGGGGTACTTCTTAGTGTTACATTTAGAAGTTAGACAAGAGTACGTGACAATTTAAAAAATGATTTCCGTCGGAGGTTTCGTGCACGACTGGCGGTGTTTTACGTGACACGGCCTGGATGAATGTAAAGTGCCAGGATAACAATGCAAAGATACATGGGACTTTGTGCTAACTAGAGAGATTTAATATCGAGGATTAGAGTGGTTTGGGAAACCTATACTCTTGTTGAAGAGGCAATGAATATTGTAGCTTTGTACTGAATACTTCATGCAAGAAGTATATTAGACACTATTTCATGTGTTATACATTTTATGTGCTATACATTTCATATGTTCATATGTTATACATTTCATGTGTTAAATTAAGATAGTGTATAGAAAGAAGCCTTACCGGAATGTATAAATGTATAATTCGAGCTTTTCAGTTCACCTTTTTTCTCTTTTTCCTTCTCATATTGAGTAGGTTATCATGATGCGCTCCTGTAAATATTAAGTGTATAGTATTAAAACCTTAAATGAATTTAAATTTAAATATTTTGGAACTTTGTTAACCTCAGACGGAAGATGTACAAAAGAGGTGAGATGCAGAATGGCTCAGGCAAAAGCAGCTTTCCAAAAAATGGAAGATACTATGCAATCCGTTTTTGACAATAGAAACAAGAAAAAGAGTTCTTAAATGTTATGTAGAGCCAGTCTTAACATATGGATGCGAATCACGGACAATAGGATAACAGACAAGAAAATCACTGGAGTCTGTCGAAATGTGGTTTTACAGAAGAATGTTGAGAGTACCATGGACAGCTAAGAAGAATAATGAAGATGTTCTGAGAGAGGACAAAGCAAAAAGAGAGCTAATTTCCAATATTAAGAAGAAACAATCATCATTTTCTGGCCATGTAATGAGAAGAGAACAACTGGAATATATTGTAACAACTGGAAAAATTGAGGGACGAAGAGATAGAGGGAAGCAAAGAGAAAAAAATAACAGACAGCTTAAGAGAATGGCTTGGCAGAAGGTCAACAACTGAAATGATAAATCGCTGCCGAGATCGAAAGTTGTGGATAGACATGATCACCTACGCCAGAAAGACCCGGTACTTGATGATGATGATGATGATGATTAAAGCCTTAAACGTTTATTGGCAGTGGGATGATCGCTGCATTCTACTCATGTAACGATTCTACTTTCGTTGGCCACCTGTTTTTGGGGCGCGCGATGGAGGCACTGACATGTTTGTTGTTCCAGATGATGTTACAAGCGTTAGCTCGATAGTTATTTTATTTCCATGCCTACCCTTTATAAACTGCGAAGGAGAGATGTTAAAAAAAATGAAAACAATGGTATGGTTAAAGCTTTACGTATTTAATGGACGACACAAATTGAACGCCGTT
Source organism: Megaustenia siamemsis (assembly GCA_032433765.1). Taxonomy (NCBI): domain Eukaryota; kingdom Metazoa; phylum Mollusca; class Gastropoda; order Stylommatophora; family Ariophantidae; genus Megaustenia; species Megaustenia siamemsis. The sequence goes on from JAVIAB010000092.1 coordinate 58,824,952, forward strand.
TCGGCTTAATAGGCCTTCAGCAAGGATACTGAAGAACACACGCACAGAGATATGTAAGTAAATCAAATTAGCCCTACATAGCTAACTAATAATGAAGTATATAAAACAACAAAATTTCGAATTAGTAGAAGTAAAAATAAAAATGTTTTCCCTGCATATAGTGCTTGTGGCACGTTAAGCTTTAACCATACCAGTTTTTTCTATTTGTTCATTTTCCTCTACAATAAGATTTACTGCAGCTTCGCATTTTTGTGGATTTCTTTGCCTTGGCATCTTACTTTAATAAACTGTACTAGTGACCTAATTGCGATGTGCCGTGATTTATAGAATGTTATATTAGCACCGTTCAGCCAGCACATTCGACTTCTGTGTCTACGAGAACATTGTTGCTCATTGCCTACCCAAGCTTAGCGTTACTGATACTGGTAGAACATGTACAAAACTGATAGAACATGTGTGGTTGAATGTTTCCTGTACAAAACTGATAGAACATGTGTGGTTGAATGTTTCCTGTACAAAACTGAGAGAACATGTGTGGTTAATGTTTACTCTGTACACAATCCCTGAATTGTACCAAAACAATGTAATGTGGGGAAAACCCATATCCAGCCAGGGCCTAGTTCTTTGACATGGCCTCAAATACAGACGCCTCTTTGATGTCAAAGGTCCGTGTAATTTATTATGTAAAAAAGTAAGTAAAGTACCCCGGTCACGCCAAGTGGCGTATAGGGAATATGGTACTAGTGATCATACATTTTACAGACCTACGGCACATGATTTTTGGGGTAATGTGGTCCGTATTACGCCCGTGCCGCTTGATTTTCCCAGAAAAAAATCTGGTACCCATTAAAGGCTGGGTGAACCGGAAGCCATCGGTTGGGATCGAACCCTACCTCTTGTCCTTTGTAATCTAGTTCACTAACCACTGAGCTATCGCGGCTCCCCAATTTATGATGTGCATATGCATATTTGTTTATGTTTCAAACATTGTTGTTAGATGTAACCCCGGCATTCGTACGCCTTTCTACAACCCATAAATAAGTCTGTAATTTAACATTTCAAACAGATCTACACAAAAATCACTGAAAAAAAAATACTTTAAAGTGACCTATAACACAGAGATTACCGTGAGAGAATTTTGAAATAATCATTTCAACATCCTCTATTTCTTGAGGATAGCAAACAAACCCGGGGAAAAAAAAAGGGGGGGGGGTTTATATCAGGACATTGAACTCTCCTTGGAGAAGCTGAGGCCAGACTGTGAGCCGATCAGAAGCTTTGAAAGTTTAAGAAAGAGTCTGAACAGGAGGCTTTAGACTAGTAATCTATGGGTTTGAGTGTGGATGTCAAAGATGTGCAGAAGTTGGTGGAAGTTCGCAGGGATAAGCTGGCCACTATAGAGCTACACAGAGAGCAAAGAGAGATAGATAAGGAACTTTCTTTGCCGCAGGAGGTAATGAACAAGGGGTACGAGATTTCCAATGTAGAAATTAAAGAACATTTCCGTTGATACTTTTAAGAAAGTAACGTTAGATGATGGTGTATCTACAGGGAAAATGTTTAATTAAAAAAAGAACAGAACAAAGCACAACTGTAATGGGTAAACGTCCTCTTTCAATTATTGCTTCACTGATAACGGTCTAGTAGACATTTGAGCATTAGGTAAGCGAGTTAAATGACAATCAATGCACTTCCTAGATATTTACATTGTTCAACTTGTTTTAATTGTCTGTCGTCTATCGTTATTTTGATGTTCTGTTTCTCTTTTGCGGTACTCATGAGTTCTGTTTGTTGATGTTGATTTTCATGTTGTATTGAGTCCCTGTGCTGTTAAATTTATTTAAATGTTTTTGTAGGTAGTCTATTTGTCCATGTATTTGGGCCTAATCGCCTGCAAACAGAAGCTCGTTAATCTCATGTATCCGATAGGTTGGCTAACTTACAAATGTAGTCAATGTGTTGTTATAATTTCCTGGTGTTTTGAAGTGTAATGGAATCCATTGAATCACGAGCTACCATCAACTATTAAGAAAGGATCAAGCCATCATACTTCACCTAAGCACTGGCCATAATAGAATGAGGAATCACATGTTCACCAAATTCAAAATAGGTACAACCAGCCTATGCCACTGTACACTGGACAATATGACTACAAAACATGTTCTACAGGATTGCCCCAGTACAAAGACTTGAGAAGAGCAATGTGGTCCATACCCACCTCCCTGGAAGAGAAACTACATGGGGCAATCGAATCGTTTAAACATACAGCTAACTTCATGAGAGAGTCTGGGATCCTTCTCTGGTTGAGTCTTGATCGCAGAGAGAGAGAGAGAGAGAATCACTAGCCTTAAGTGATGTGTGCTAATGAGGTTGTCTATGTCTATGGTGAAGTGTGTAAGTTCTGGCTTGTTTGTGTTACTTCCTAGCGTTTGCAGGGCTGATTTGGAATCAGTAAATATGATATATATTTCGTTTCTTTGATGGTATGGTATAAAAAACAGTATTCAGATGGTACACTGCTGTTTCTAAGGCTGTTATTTCTGCTTCATAATTGTTGCAGACTTCACCACATGGTCCACATAGTTCCTGTGCTGTTCCATCTGGAAAAGGTATTAAAATCCCATATCCAGCTTTGATAGTTGCCTTTGAGGCTGCACTCTCAGTATGTACATGTAGCCAGTTATCAGGATAAGTGTCGATGGTTTATCTTGCGGCGGTTGTTAACGATGCTGAGTCAGCATTTCCATCTATCCAGTCATATATTTCTATACAGATTTCTGGATTTTTGAAATTTGCATTTGGTGACAGTTCTTATATGACTCCTGATGTTTGTTGACAATTCGCAGGTAGGTGGTATTTTTTTTTAATAATGTGGTAAATGTAGGTGATAAACCATAAGGGGGATAATACACACCCCTGACTTACCCCTTTTGGAGATAGCATACACCCCTGTCTTACCCTTGTTCTAACTTTCGAAGTGGTCTGTGTAGCCTGTTGCTGTTCTGACGGTACGGCTGATGGTGATGTAAAGACTTTTAATTAGGTCTGTTAGATGCTGGCTTACTCCGTATGTTTCCATAGTTGTTCCCTGTTTACTCGGTCGAATGCCTTTCCTTAGTCTATGAAACTACGTACACATTTTGATTGTGTTCTACCGTCTTCTCTGCTAGCTGTTTTAGGGTGAATAGTGCTTCAATGCATTGTTTATTTTCTTGGAACCCCATCTGATAATTATGCCGAGCTGTAGTTCTATAAATGGTCAGAACCTTTTTTTCATAATTTTGGCGAATAACTTCCCCACATGGCTGAGAAGGGGGATGCTTCTAAATTGATTGCAGTCTATCTTGGTACGTTTCTTCTTCAATATCGGAATAATGATTGCCTGTTACTAGTCTTCTGGTGTGTTTGGTGGCTGCCATGCTGCATTGAATACTCTGTGCAGACATGTAACTCCAGTTTCTCCTTCTGTTGTTATTGTTTCTACTGCTATTTTGTCTTATCATTGTGCTTTACTTCTTGGTGCATATTTTATTACTTCTTCGATATCTTCGTTTATGATGTTGGGTTTAGTGTTTGTGCATTCTTGTGTGGTTTTGTTGTTTTATTGGTATTTGATGTCATGTTCAATAAGTCATAACTATGCTTTCCATTTCTATTGCTTATATTGATTATTTGATATTACTGTCCTTCTTTGTCATAATGAATTGTAGTTTTCTTTTCTTGCACTTGATGTTTTTACTGTTTTGTAGAAGTCTCTTGTGGCTATCTTGAAGTTCCTGTTCATATTTTGTCCGAATTCTGTCCAAGTGTTTTGCTTAGCTTCTTTGATCAAAATTGTAATTTATTTTTTCAAGACTAATGCATATTTTTCATATCCTTCTTGGTTCTCCCTCCAACCTGTATATAGTTTCTTCTGTTTTCTAACTGCTTCTCTCATGCGCTATTCCACCATGGGGAGCTATTATGTTTTTGGGGAGCGAAAACAAAACAATGGGAAGGTTGAAGAAGGAAATTATCGACATCTTGAAAATGGTAATGTGAATAATAACGAAATTGGAGTTGATATATTTCTTTTAATTGCAGGAATACTTTTTAAGTGGGGTTCAGGTCATACTGATCTCTAAAATCTGCCAAAATTAATGTGTTTTCAAAATAGATGTGTCCACATTCGTAAATATAGTAATCTAACAATATCGTCATTAGCTTGGTGGTAACGTGCTGGCATGACGATAACATGAACGCAGATTCAAGAGCATATGGGTATTGCCCTGTCGATCCAGCTGAAGAAGGAATAGGTACATGATCCATTAGGATAGGGTGAGTTAATATGAGGACGAGCACTGGCTCGCTCACTTCTAAATGTTATAGTCCTGGATGGTGACAATTTATATTTCACTCGCCTACGACTTTGTTGTCGCATGACATTACCTACTTGAATAGATGTATGTATTGTCAGCAATTACCTATTATACTCTTTCTCTCACTAGCTCTATTTTTTTCTTTCACTACCTTTCTTTGTATCTATAACTGTTATACAAAACACATGCGCACACACACTGCTTAATTGAAGTATATACTGTTTGGTCTCCTCTTTCACTGTCGTTTCATATATATATATATATATATATATATATATATATATATATATATATACACATATACATATATACATATATACATATATACACCCATTTATTATAATACATGCACGTTTATTTTTTATTTCTCTCACACTCATTCTATCTTTCTCTCACTCACTTTAGCTTTTTTTCAACTCTCGCCAGTTCTCTTCTTCTCTTCCTCTCTCTGCCACTCTCTCTGCTCTCTGATAATAATTTATTGTTAATTTGTTAGATTGTATTATGTCTTATGTATTTTATTAGATAGGGTTGTGAAATTGTTTTAAGTTCTGAGACAAGTATTGACATACTGTCCTGAGTTATGTTTCGTAGTGTATAATTTAGAGTATGTTGACTTTCATCATGATTGACTTTGCACACAAGAGCTGGTCTCACTCTCACTCGGACAGGGTATGACCACCCTCAGCATGCTCGACGAGGTGGAGTAATACTTAGGTGACTCGTGGATTCACATGTACGCACATGAATATACATGCGATTTCATAAAGAAGAAAACAGCGAAATGGTAGGGATAAAATCATAGATTATTCTGACAACACCAATCTCTCTATCAATATTTCAGCCATGGGAATACTGAACAAACTTCGACTCTGAAACATAATCCATCACCACAATAGCAGGAGAATTCTATTTCTCCAATTTTGAGCCCTACATTAACAGTACATTAATAGATGTAAGGTCAATATTTGAAGTATTTGAGAATACACTACCAGAATTCAGAGATAGATTCACATCCCAAAATGGATTACCAGGAAAGCAGAAAAATGGCCAACACTTCAGCGATTTGGAGAATTAGCTTCGAACATTGGGTGGCAATGCTACCGTAGGAAGCAGCTTCCTTTTACTCTCATAACAACACATCATATCCTAGCTACACATTTCGGGGAGAAATCAAAGATACTGTATTTTTCAATCAGTAAATTTATCATTATCCCTGATGATATGGTCAACAGTTGAACTTTGCTTTCTTGAAGCCTTTTATTAACCTGGTAGATGGCGGCTTCGATAGCCTTGTTGGGAAAACCACCCGACTGGACTACCGACGTTCGGACAACCAGTGTTCGATCCCCGCTGGGAGCAGTGTGAGTTTACTCGTGGTTGGAAAAAAAAATATCCCCACGGTCGACCCAGCTGTTGGCAGAAAAGGCTACCAGGGTATTACCCTGGGAAGGTGAGGAATGTCGCTCCGCATCTGAGTTTCGATGCTTGAGGCGACACTATACAGAAATATCCGAACATTTCTGGATAGGCGGCCGAGCACATATGGGTATATACTCGCGTGCTAAGACGCCGTTTCAAGTCTCGTACTTTACCTTTACCTTTAACCTGGTAGAACACACTTTGTGTGTTATTGTGCCTTCATCGTTAAAAGGCTCGATCTAATATTCTTGTTATCTCTAAGCGAGTTCACATAAGATATATTTTGAGTTTTCCTTCAAGCAGTTAATTGTTCAATGTTCGTCTGCATTTAACTATAGTGACTTTGATCGCATTTTTTTCTTTCTAATGTTTGTTATTTTACTATGCTTTTGGTCACACACATTTTGTTTTGTAATTCTTGAGGCGCCTACATTATTTTTTCTTGTTTCTGTGTGAAATGGCTCCACTTATTCTAGAGAGGTTCGTACTACAGATGGTCGTCTGTCTACTGTAAGGTATGGTGGCCAGATCTCTCCATACGAAACACCTCTCCACAACTTCTAAAATAGACGTTACAGACTTGGGCAAAAAGTCATAGACAGAAATATACACTCGTGCACAACAACGCCAATGACAACTCCATATAATATTTCTAGAGACCTACTCCACTGGCCAGTACTCCAATAGGTTTAATGGCATGTGACATCGTTGACCCACATTTACAAAGACCTGCAATCACACGTCACATCATCTCACACACTCCACAGTGAAATATACAAATAAACAACTGCTATTCAGTTGCGTCTGTCTATCTCTAACAAAACTTCTAACTCCTAAGCTTCTAAATCATTATATGTCTATCTAAACCTCATACGTCTAACGTGTTAGCTGAGCTTTATTCCTGAATTCTAGCCATCTGTCCTTCACTTTCCTGGTGTCAGCCATTTCTATATATGTTATATGTTCCGCCAACGTAATTCCTGACGTTTTGTCTGTTCGAAGTACTGGCGTAACTGACTAGTCCAGCCGTCTAGTTTGGCTCGTCGAGTTCGGTCACGTGATTACAGCCTAATCACGCGATGTCGAGATGTTCTTCAAACTGACCACTGCTCAACGTGGGTGAATAACTTAATGTAATAGTAAGCTAGTGAAAGCATGGGGACGGGTAACTTAGTTATTACCCGCTTCTCAATAGACAGTAGCAGTAACAAATGGTAGCGACCATCAATGTTAGGACATTAATTTAAGTATGGAAAATGTCCACCCAGAAATAGAAGTTCGCATAAGGGGGTAGTGGATACACAGAAAGTGGGAAGGAGGTAATGTCCAGAATTGTTGGACGACACATAATAGTTTAGGCCCATAGAAATTTCCACTTCAGCCGGGTTTGTGAGTGAGAGGAGACGCAGATTTCCACAACAGCAGGTTGGGAATAAGTTGTCATCCAACTGCAAGGAGAGGTCAATGTCATGAGGTAATCATTATTTTAAATAGGTTATAGAAGTCACGAAAATAATCTGTTATTGTAAAATAGCTGCACAGTTGAGACACAGCTCATATTTTGGAGTTTAGGTCTCAGACACAGAGTGAGGAGGCTGACCGAGTTGCAATTTTTCACTTCGCGACAAAATTGCAATTTTTATTGGCTACTGATTTTCAGGTGAAGAGAGTGGTTGGAGTATTTAAACTTCAACACGATAGGTTTAAGACAGTTCGAGTTAGGATTAAATTAGTCAGGAATGAGAATAGTCAAGATGTAGACTAATTAAGCTTAATCCGGCTTCGGTCGAACTGCCGAAGGCAGTTAGATAGAGTTAGAACAGTCAGGACAGTTAGAAAGTTAAGATTAGAAAGTGAAACCAGTTAGTTTGGAAGTTAGAATCTTCAAGTTGTAGTTCAAGTCAGTTGAGAATCTATTAGTAGAAGTTGATAGAGAGTAGGAGTATAGCAATGAGAATATGAACATGAGTGTCGAGAAGTGTTTTTAAGAGTATTTCAAGTTGTTTCACATTCCTCATGAACGTAAGTTGAATAATGTTGTATGCAAAATATGCACTTGGGACGGACCATAGTCATCGACGGTAGCCTCAGAGAAGTCCCGAATTAATTAACATTAATTTAAGATAAGTGCATTCACCACAAGTCGATCATTGTGCCTAGAGATCAATAAACTTGATTATCATTATGTATTCAGAAAAAGAGTCTGTCTTGAATTACCTGTTGTGATCAACTAAAATAAATGTGACGTGCTGTGAACAATAACATCAAGATATAATTACAATAAAAAGTCTGTAATTACTATAACATTAACATATCCCGGTCATTCCCTTATTAACTCTTCTACCTTCATTCTCTTGGTACACTATTTAACCCTCTCAAACCCAAGACATGGTACACATTGTTGTACACAGTATTGCTTTGCAGATTTTTCAATCTATGGCTTTATGTTATTGCAGCTCGCCTGCACATTACCTGCCTATTAAAACACGTATTTCTGTCCCAGTTATCTTTTCTATAATCCCAGCATTGCAAACACTTCAGATCATTTAGGACATATCTAGTTGTTACCTTCAATATATTTAGTCTGTACAAGCTAATCGCCAAGAACTTCGGCATTAATTTTGTGATATATGTCCTCTGTAGGGAAGACACATGTATATCCTGAAGAAAGTGTGTCATTCTGGAGTACATATTCAATTTGTCATCCCGTCTTTTTAATGATGGGTGTTTATATTCTTCTTCTTCCTTCCTCATTTGTTTTTCAGCATATTTATATATATCTCCCATTTTCCTATCTTTCATTCTGCTTTCATGTAGTTGTCCTCACCTTTAATCTAGAATCTTAAAATCGACAGTATTTGTGACATTGTAATTATCTTCACACTTGATAAACAAATTTCCATTTTAGTAGGCCACGTAAATTTGTATACAGATATTGTTTTTACATGCACTTTGAACTATGCAATCACTGTGTCTCGGTACTAAACATGGACAATCGTTGAAAGACACACACGTAGAATCCCATCTTGTGAAGTGAGAAATGCTGCAAAGAAAATTAGGATGGATAAAGTAATGAACTAATTTGAAGAAAAAAACTAGTAGAGATAATTTTCGTAAATGACTATGTCGAACGTCAGAGAATGAAATGGTTTAGACATCTGGCTCGAATACAACAAAGCAACCTACAGCACGAATAAATTTCAGAATACCAGGCGAGGGGGCGATCCTTGAAAAGGTGGACATAAGGAATCAAAGTGTCACTGAAAAATATTGCAGGCAAACTAAAGTTACGCGATTAGCGATAACCAGAAAGCTACAAAGATCCCCCTTCTGCAAGTAGTAGGACAAAAGGAGAAAGAAAAAGTTTTTCTTGTTAAACGCTATTCAAATAGTTACAATTAATGCATTAGTGATGTAGTTTATTGACACGCTATTATTTGTTATCTGATCTTGTTGACACATTTTTGTGTGTCCCAGTGGTAGTATCGAAATAGCCAATAACCACTAATAACCTGAGGTTGATATTCCTATATACAAAACTACATCAACTTGGACTTCATAAAAATACTGATTTCAGCAGTTTGTTGTTCACATTATTCATGTTTTCATCTACATCGTGTTTTCATGATGTTTGGTAATTAACTCTTGCTCTTCCACCTTGTGGATGTCTTCGCTGATCAATGGAAGACGACCATCAGTATACCTGGTTGGAACCTCTCAGTTTAGAGCGCTCTGGACTCTTCCTTGGTAGGTCGTCACGGCGTGAGAATCATACCGTTATATTGTAATATTTTATTGGACGGGACGCTTCATTGACTTGTTAGATCACTGACTCTTTGTGTACATCTGTCGACCCGCGGGACTTGGGGATACACTCATAGTTGTATTGCTACTGCCAACATAGCTCATGGGATCATGGGGTCTGTCACGCTTCTCTACTTCATGATGGAGACAGAAGACATTTGTAACATAAGTTCTGCATAAATTATGCACGTATTATACAGTTTTTCATAAATTATGTACATATTAAGAGCTGTGTATAAATTATATATGTAATATAGGATGTGTATAAATTATATATGCCATATAGGGTGTGTATAAATTATGTGTAATATAGTATGTGTATAAATTATAAGTGTAATATAAGATGTTTATAAATTATATATGTAATATAAAAGTAAAGTACCCCCGTCACGCCAAGTGGCGTATAGGGAATATGGTGTTAGTGACCATAAATTTTACAGACCGTCGGCACATGCTTTTTGGGTAATGTGGTCGGTATTACGCCCATGCCGCTTTACTTTCTCAGAAAAAATCCGGTACTCATTAAAGGCTGGGTGAACCGCAAGCCGTCGGTTAGGATCGAACCCTACCTCTTGTCCTTTACAGTCCAGTTCACTAACCACTGAGCTATCGCGACTCCCATTTGTAATATAAGACGTATATACATTTTATAATGTAATATAAAATGTATATAAATTACTTCAGCAGTATAAAGAGGATAGAAAGAACACATGCCCTGTGGCGTATAAAGAATATGCGTCAATTGCCCACATTTTTATAGCATGGACGTATTTGTAGCCGATGTGGTCAGTAGTACATAGATGTCGTCTTTCTTTTGTAGAAAAATCAAGGAACCGAACCCGGTATCCTGCCCTCATTAGTCGAGTTCACTAACCACCATATTAAGTTGTGACGCACATTATGTTGTGCTTTGTATGTGGTATAATCTACTAAGATCTCTTTACGCCGTTATAAACTTAAGGTAGCCACTAGATATCGCCATTGTCTTGAGCCATCCTTTCAATCCCACCCCACATACAGCTATTTCCCTTTTGTTCACTGTCAGTCACTCTATGCGGCGTCTCTCTTGGTTTTCTTGTCCTCTGGAGTTCAGTAAAGTTCTGTATAGTACCTGAAGTCTTCTGAGAATATGGCCAGTGCAAGATTCTTATTTTGAGCTTCATTAGTGGTGCCAACAGCTCAGGTTCATTGTGTAGAAATATTTCTTGAAATGCTCTCACTAGTGTGTGGGCGTGTGTGCTTCATACTGAAGAACGTGCTGAAGAGGGGATCTGAGCACTATATAGTTGTCCATTATGTATTAAACATGATCTGTCCATAAAATAAAGCTAATTTGTTGCAGATAAAGCATGAACAAAATACACCCACTACTCTGTGAAGATATTGTTTTTAAATAGCTCTTCTTGTGTTTGCCACGGTCTCTATATTTGCAGAGTTGTCTTCGGTGAGTTTCCAGTGACCACAGAGATCGAGGACAAATTACAAGAATTGCCAGTTGTGCTCTCTGGAAGGAAAGCGAAAGATAGACGAACTAAATAGCTCTGATAGAAGATCTGTAGAAGCAGTGTTGAATAGTTGGTTCAGATCTTGATCTTCCAGCTTAGAGTGGTCACACGAAGTGGAGAAACCTTATTGTTCTCTCACAAGATGTCACATGACGTACTAGCCACTGGCTGTAATGTCGGCCTCTGGTCAAGGACAGTAGGAGAAGTGTATGTCCTACTTAATGTGTCTGTGGCTCCTACTTAATGTGTCTATGATATATGCCATGGTTAAACTCTCCCATGTTATTATTATTCTGCTCGGTTTTGTATTACTTTTGTTTGTCTTATTTTTGTTCAAGCAGACATTCTCTTGTATTTGACTCAGAAATTGTCTTGGATTCAACTTGACGCATATTGACAGGAGTGTAACCGGATATCCAGAAGTTGTTCGCTATTGTCGTTCGCTAACATATCGAAATTGAGATGATCTCACGATGTCACTTCCGCATTCAATATTAGGCTTGGGAAGGTCCGCGCTCGGCAAGACAACGCCCAAATATCTCGGACAACGCGCCAGGAATTAATCCTTTACCCTTATCATATCGCGATCTGGTTACTGAGAAATGGCAGAGTATTCCTTGGCACGAACCTGATCGCTGTAGAGAGAATTGAAAGATCCGCGTGTTTTTTAGTGGCGTAGAGAGAATTTTAGGCCCCGGGGAGAACCATTCCATTTTCTTCTCTCTGACCGGTAGATAAATATGTATCGATTCTGTAGATGTAGCAAAAGTTGACAGTTTAACGAACTTAATCACGAATTGTCATTAATTTAGAATTATTTATTAAAATAATTAAAATTTTAGAAAAAAGTAAATGAAATAAACTCTCTACACCTTAAGCAGTATTGGGAATGTGGTGTTAGTGCCCATTTGTTAAAATTACCAACGACTGACTCCATGTCGCCCTAGTTTTCCACAAAAATACTCTACACCAATCGAATGTCTCCTACAGATAAATTAATAAAACGCCGGAAGTGTCTGATTTCTCCTAAACACCAATTAAAAGTACACTGCTGATATGTAAATGTGGGCTATAGACAAATTAATCACTTGGTTTATGATGTCCGTATTCATTACCTGTCAACGCACCTGATACACCAACTTAAACAGATGCTTCACTTTTGATGCACATTCTCTACTTTATTTTTCAACATTGTACAGAACGTTTCACAAGCGCCTCTATTCTTTCTCTCTACGCCACTGTAAATAGTTTTGAAATTTCTTGCGAATGTGAATAATTTTCTTGAAAGCAGCAATGATTCACGTACTCCACATTTGGCACATATACAGCCATGTGCTCGTCTACAGACAAGGCATGAGGCATGCCTACATTGACGCATTCCGTTTCTCACACTTCTCCCGAGTCAGACAGAATGAATCCTCTGTAAGTGTTCGTAGAGCATTCCCTGGAAGCGCTAGTCTTGTTCCTGTCAGAGACGAGTTTGCTGAGGGATAGTCAGGCATGCTACCGTGAGAATATTTGCGATATCTTGTTACATTTATATTCGTGACAAGAAGTTGAGTGCTTCTGGAAACACGAGATGGTATAACAAAGTAAACAGCTACTGTAATTCGTTATGAATTCACCAACCGACGGACTTTTTACATTTAAGTTACTACGCATAGATCCATGCAATTTTCTTTCTCTACCACGAGGTTGCTTATGGTCAGTCAGTATTTGATTAGGGAAGACTGGATACAAATTATTATTTGTTGGTATTTGTTTCGGACATCGAATGCAGCCTGTTCTGGTTTTTCTTCTCTGTTACAAGTTGTTATGGGTTCTTGCATGGGGGTAGTTTGTATTCATGATTTATAATTGATCCCTGATGCAGATAAAAACTAAGCATTCAATTTCACCGAATATTAGAGGAACAATTATTGAAAATACTCAGTGCTTTACTTTTTATTCCAGAAAAAGAAGAAAACAGGACATTTAGAAGGCAAATAAATTGATCATTGGCTGGTAGAACTACCTACACTGATTTTGAACAGCAACATCAGAGGTTAGCTTTTTTTTTTTTTTTTTTTTTTTTTTTTTTGGGAAATAGGTTTGCTGACGTATTTTTCTTTATCGTTTGTGAATTGCACAAGAGGTTCGACCTTCCATCGCTGTGCTTTGTTTGTGTTACGTTTAATTACTAATTCCCATAATCTGTAGATGTATAACGTGGCCATTAAAGTAGATCCACACAAATTATTTAATTTGAGAAGTTTCTGAAGACATCTGGCCGTTTGTGTTCGTACTGATCGCTGAATAGAAATACTGTCGTTGATCTTCTGTGGTATCTTTCTATGAATACAAATACTGTCGTTGATCTTCTGTGGTATCTTCTATGAATACAAATACTGTCGTTGATCTTCTGTGGCATCTTTCTATGAATACAAATACTGTCGTTGATCTTCTGTGGCATCTTTCTATCAATACAAACTGTCGTTGATCTTCTGTGGCATCTTTCTATCAATACAAACTGTCGTTGATCTTCTGTTGTATCTTTCTATGAATACAAATACTGTCGTTGATCTTCTGTGGCATCTTTCTATGAATACAAATACTGTCGTTGATCTTCTGTGGCATCTTTCTATGAATACAAATACTGTCGTTGATCTTCTGTGGCATCTTTCTATCAATACAAACTGTCGTTGATCTTCTGTGGTATCTTTCTATGAATACAAACTGTCGTTGATCTTCTGTGGCATCTTTCTATCAATACAAACTGTCGTTGATCTTCTGTGGTATCTTTCTATCAATACAAACTGTCGTTGATCTTCTGTGGTATCTTTCTATGAATACAAACTGTCGTTGATCTTCTGTGGTATCTTTCTATCAATACAAACTGTCGTTGATCTTCTGTGGCATCTTTCTATCAATACAAACTGTCGTTGATCTTCTGTGGCATCTTTCTATGAATACAAACTGTCGTTGATCTTCTGTGGCATCTTTCTATCAATACAAACTGTCGTTGATCTTCTGTGGCATCTTTCTATCAATACAAACTGTCGTTGATCTTCTGTGGCATCTTTCTATCAATACAAACTGTCGTAGATCTTCAGTAGCATCTTTCTATGGATACAAACTGTCGTAGATCTTCTGTAGCATCTTTCTATCAATACAAACTGTCGTAGATCTTCAGTAGCATCTTTCTATGAATACAAACTGTCGTAGATCTTCAGTAGCATCTTTCTATGAATACAAACTGTCGTAGATCTTCAGTAGCATCTTTCTATCAATACAAACTGTCGTAGATCTTCAGTAGCATCTTTCTATGAATACAAACTGTCCTTGATCTTCAGAGGTATCTTTCTATGAATACAAACTGTCGTTGATCTTCAGAGGTATCTTTCTATGAATACAAACTGTCCTTGATCTTCAGAGGTATCTTTCTATGAATACAAACTGTCGTTGATCTTCAGTAGTATCTTTATAGCCATGTTTTGTCTAGCACACTCACTCCTGTCTTACTCTACCGATTAATGAATGGCAGACCTGGCTGCAGAATGAACTAGATGGAACTATGCTGTAAAGTATCACCTCTTTTCCAACTAACCTATTTTTTTAACTAAATAAATTTCTTGTTGAAAATTGTATTATTTCATAGCTTTAAATTCTTCGTGTGCTAATATAATCTACCATATATTATTTTAACCGTTTAAAACTGATTTGTTAGTCGACAGCGATTTTTTCTTTTGCAAAAATTATTGCTTCTCCATGTTTCGTCTACCCACGTACATCTCTCCTTTAAATAAATGTGTGTAAATGTTGAAGAACTATATTAGAGATTATGTATTGTACTCACAGTTGTTTATGTGTATCTCAAAGCGGCATTTTAGTTCAGATCTTATAAATGGTGTATCTATCATAGATGAATCAGAAAGAAACAATCAACATTTTTCGGGCACAAGAGGAAAGTTGGACTACTTGGTTACAATAGGCAAAATAAAAGGAAAGAGAAATCGCGGGCGATAAAGAGAGAAAATACTAGATTGCTTGGTGTCATGGCATGGAAAACAGTCAACAACAGGACAGAATTAATACGATGCACTGTAGATAGAAGATTGTGAAAGGACATGGTAAAACCGGTATGGCACATGATGATGATGATGATGATGATGATGATGATGATGATGATGATGATGATGATGATGATGATGATGATGATGAAGTTGTCCTGAGTCTAGTACATTCCCATATTTCTTACAACTGATAGTTGACGGACACCACACACTAAATGTGATATTTTGAGCGAAAGTAAATATTTATCTATGAATGATACTTTGGTAGTTAATGCTCATACCAAAACGATCAAATATTTGTAAATCTGAGAGGTTTGGGAGGTGCAATTTTCAATTTGTACCCACAAAGGTTTCTAAATTTTAAGTTCGAGTTTTAATCAATCTGAATGTATAATAGAAAAATCACGTGTATTTTATCTTCTTGGAAAGACACGAATGTGTAAATCATCTACTGTATCAGTGACAAACAACTAGTACTGTACATGTTGAGCGCTCTCACACACACACATTTAGAAAATGTTAACAAATAATAATAAATAATAAAATAATACAATGTGAGATAATGATAACAATGAATCGATCAGATAGTCAAACACTTGCTATTGCATCAAATACATGAACATGAATATTAGATAAACACCTGTGTATACACAGATGGATCAGCACAGATAGCAGTAAAGAAGGCCGTAAGGAATGGGGAGGCAGAAGCAAACATAATGTACCCAAATAACACTAGGGATATGAACAGAATAGCAACAAGAAGATACTGTTACAATTACGATGCATAAATCCAAGCAATAAAGTTGGTAATAAAAAAACTGCTGAACAGCAATCTTGGCGTACAGCCGATAGTGTTTCTGAAAGATGCAAAATCAGTATCCCAGGCGCTATAAATCATTACCACACATACACGTTATTGATGGCACTCTGTAAGCATCACAAGGTCGCCCTGTAGTGGATCCCATCTCACTGTGGAATACAAGGAAATGAGAAAACATATCAGCTGGCAGAGGAAGACGCAGCAGGCAAACAACCAGATGCACCAGTTATATAGCATCAGAAGAAACAGGTAATCAAATCCATCAGAAGACCAAATGCCCCAAATCAAGACGTATTTTATAATATGAATAAGTGGGAACAAGTTATTATAAGACTTAGAACATTGTACAATCGATACCATAGTCACATGTACACACAATTCAAGATTGACATGTCAGCCACATGAACAGGCACTCCAGTCAAGACCTCACTGAAAATAGTAGACTGGGGAAAACATATTGGCCCTTAGATACAACAATACAGCCAAAACTATATGGGTCACTGCAAGAATTACAAAAAAGGAAAGAAAAAAACAGTGAAATGTATACAAGAAACAACATTGCAGATATAGACAATACGTCAGGCGAACGAAAGATAAAGATGAGGTTAGAAAGTTATAAAGATGAAGTTAGATAGATATAAAGATGAAGTTAGATATAAAGATAAAGTTAGATAGATAAAAATCACATAACATAACAGCAGAATGACAGTGTGTTTAAGCAAAATTAATATATTCCTTATATTTGCATTTTTTCGAAACAGTACAAATAGTTAATTATATATATATATAATTCTTTTTCTTCTGCGATCATGTCTGCTTCAGACTAAGACTCCTGACTCTCTTATGAAGGCAGCTGTCTGCTTCAGTAATTAGTTGCTCCGCAGAGTTTCTCTTCCAGGGAGGTGGATGTGGGCCACACCGTCCTCCTCAGACCTGAGTACTAAGGGCAATCCAGTAGAACGTCTTTTGTTGTCATGTTCAGACATGTCTTAAAGCTTGTTCGACCAGTAGCAGTTTCCCTCTGGTCCCAATTACTGGCTCTCCAAAATGGGTCAGGGTGACCACCAGTTGCTTGGGGTGGACTACTCAAGGTATGGGGCTCGGCACTTCCCCTGCCTAGGGGGGATCCACAGACAGAGCACCATAACTAAAGTCCTGAAGATCCAATCTGATTGAATACATTTTAGAACGTTACACTATGTTCTGCGCCAAAGGCCCAGCGCATCCTATTTCTGCCAGCACTGTATTCGAATTTGCTTTCCTTAGTCCTTGATTGTCCCCAATTTTCCTGCAAGGCAGCAGATTGTATTTTCTATAGGGGGTTTCTGCCCTTATATGGTCGATCCTCCCGGGGTTACAAGCATCATCTGCAGATTTGTGTAGAGTTTTCTCTCTCATAGGTGGTCTGGTCTGCAGAGGTCTTGAGCACCACCTGCCTGTTTGATAGAGAACAGAGATATGAGAAAAAAAGAGAAACAATTAACCCATGAAGTGGGGATGGATTAGTTCAGACCAGAGGGTGTACCACTCGTCGTTAGGTTCTGCGTCTTCACTGAAAAATCCCCTCCTGGCACCTTTGTCTGGCCCCTCACCAAGGACCTGTCCAGCTTGAGTGACCCTACCAGGAGCTAAGCTCCTGCTGGCATCACTCCCTAGAACCCGGGGGCACACAAGACCTCCAACCATAGCAAGGTGAGCCTAATGTAGAGTGATTATATATATGTATATCATCATCAAGTACCATGCCTGCTGGCGTTGGTGATCATGTCTCTCCACAACTTTCGATCTCGACAGTTATTTATCATTTCTATTGTTGACCTTCTGCAAAGTCATTCTCTTAAACTGTCTGGTATTTTTTTTTCTCTTTGCTTCCCTCTTATCTTTTCGTCTCTCAATTTTCCCAGTTGTTACAATATATCAAGGATATTCCCTTCTCATTACATGGCCAAAAAATAATGATTGTTTCTTCCCAATATTGGATATTAGCTCTCTTTTTTACTTTGACCTCTTTCGCAACGTTTCCATTACTCTTCTTAGAGGGCCATAGTATTCTCAACATTTTTCTGTAAAACAACATTTTTACAACCTCCAGTGATTTTCTTGTCTGTTATCATATTGTCCATGATTCACATTCATATGTTAAGACGGGCTCTACATAAAATTTAAGAATTCTTTTTCTTGTTTCTATTGTCAAAAATGGATTGCACAGTATTTTCCTCTTTTTTTTTTTTTTTTTTCTTTTATTTTGAAAGCTGCTTTTGCCTGAGCCATTCTGCATCTCACCACATCTTCTGTCTGAGGTTAACAAAGTAAAAAAAGTAAAGTACCCTTGTCACGCCAAGAGGCGTATAGGGGATATGGTGTTAGTGACCATAAATTTTACAGACCTTCGGCACATGATTTTGGGGGTAATGTGGTCGGTATTACGCCCGTGCCGCTTCACTTTCCAAGAAAAAATCCGGTACGAATAAAAGGCTGGGTGAACCCGGAAGCCGTCGGTTGGGATCTAACCCTACCCCTTGTCCTTTGTAGTCCAGTTCACTAACCACTGAGCTATCGCGGCTCCCTGAGGTTAACAAAGTTCCCGAATATTTAAATTCAGTTACCTGTTTTAACATTGTTCCACTTGTCTTTACTGTGCATTGCGGTGATGTCATTTTCTTTGTTGTAACCATTACTTCTGTCTTTTTGCCATTAAGGCTGATTCTGATTTTTTACTTTCCCTCACTAGTCTGACATTTCTTGTAACTCATTTTCGTTCTTATCGATTAAGACTGTATCATCAGCATACCTTAGATTAATTATACTATGATCTCCGATTGTTATTCCGGGCATGCCCCTCATGGATCTTAAAATAATCTCACTATACATATTAAACTAATCTGATGACAGCACACGAACCATATAGTTATGATATTACAAGCTTTTGATGTTGATTGAGAAAGAACCGTAATTAAACGTTTGAAATGTTTGGTATTGTCATAACATTCCTTTAATGATGATTAGGACAGATATGTACGAAAACGTTTGCACATACTCTACCATGGGGCACCGCGATTACAGGGATTGAACAGTGGAGAATGGCCAATAAAGTGAAGCTGGGGTGGACTCACTCTTTAAGAAAGCTGCCCTTAACAATGTTGAGTTTGAGGACAAACGATTTCTAGACGGAATAATTCAGAAAGATTTGTAAGGGGAACATGATTTTTTTGTTGTTAAGATTACCAAGGAAGAGATTTTAGATTTGTAGAGAGATAAGTACTTATTAGACAGAGTAGGGCTCGGAGTAGACTGGTTTTCGTAGAAGAAAAAAAATTGTGGAAACCAGTTATTCGCGGAAGGTAACTTATAGTGTGTGGGTTGTTATGGCTATGGTTAGTCGAAGGCCCCGGTATCACTGCAAACGAATTAAAACCCATCATTGCTCAACCATCCGTGCCAGTGGTATCATCCGAATTAAAACTCATCTCATTGAAGGATCCAAAGTAAGTCAATCCTCATCATAGCAACCACAGAACATGCTAAAAGACATAAGGCCAAGCGGCACCGAATGTAAACTGAACTGTCATTCGTCATACGATATCATACTTCATCGTAAGCAATCGGAATATCGAAACACTATATGGATGAAAAACACAGCTAACGGGTGTGTGGGATTTTGTGTTAGCCAAAAAAGTTGTGCTGATTTTCTTACAGAACCATGAGAGTGTCATACCATCGACAGTTGCCTTGAGACACAATACAATATTACACAATAGAGTTGACATGTTTATAGACTCCATAGCCAGTATTTCCGTGAAAGGAGATACATTTATATATAAAAAAGCAAGACATTTATCCATATGAGTTTGTGAAGTGTAACTAGAGAGATGTATAAATAAACCTTTGAACGTAACCAAGACTGTCGCTTCGGATCATCACATGAAAGTATTGTGCACACGTATTGTTCTGGACATTTGAAGTTGTCATTTATATGTTGATATAATCATTCATGTGTGGTTTTCGCCGTGTGCTCAGTATCACCAGATGAGTCCATGTATTTGTCGTTGCTAATTTTAATTCTGTATTTTGACGAGTGTATGATTTACCCAATTTAGTGTCATCATTTTTATAAGTTTTGGATATGTTTCAACAGCTTCATGTTATTAGTGAATTTAAATCCAGCGAAAGTCATATTATTTTGTTCATCAGAAATAAAAGGAATCACGGCCGATAATAAATCAATTTACAAATAAATCTTCCAGACTAAAAAAAACAACACTTGACAGTTTGGATGCATAAGAACAGCAAAACTTTAACCTAATTTTGACAGTTTTGAGTCCTTGTAGTTCAAGTTGCTGATATTGTCAAGTTTATGTTCTCACGAACTTTAACACAGATCAAGGCCTAGGAAATTAAAGATTAGAGTAGGAGACACAATTATCTTAATTTTAATTTGTGTAAACATGACTGAAAAAGGCAAAATATTGTTCAAGAATTAAGTTAAATGTAAAATGTAGATAAATTGCTAAATAAAGTGTGGAATAATATCTAACATCTCAACGAATGACAAAGTCAAATAATTTAACCTCAACAATAACAACGTCGAGTAATCTATTATCTCAAAAAGTAAAAGCAAGACCATTATTATGAGAATTAGTGTCCTACACACACTCGCAAACACATACACACATATCATCTTTGGTATTTCATCCGAATCATAGTTTACTGTGTAAAAGCAGGAGCAGGAAAGATTACTTTGACTACAAATCTGAAAAGCAATTAGTACCATTTACATTGCGTGGAAATGAACACAGTGTATCAATTTTCTGTGCCCCGTAATTTTTAATGACCGTTCCTAGATTTATTAGTGATGTGGTCAACACTACGCCAGGCCATCTTAAGAAATTCTCAGGCATCAATCTCCAAATGGTTCGTGAATTTCGATGCAGGTTGATTAACAAAGAAAGTTAAAAAAAAAAAAAAACTCTTCCAGTTTGCAATCTATCGCTGACCACCAAGTCAAATGGCCACCCGCACTAAGATATGAGAATCTTGAGTGCCTTCTCCGCAACGAAGGTTGACTACCATGGAGCGTCATTCCACTCTGTCTCTTGGTTTGATGGTGCAGATCGTCACAGGTTGACTTGTCCATATTTTGATGTTACTCGTCCATGTTAGTCTTGGTCTGCCTCTGCCTCTTTTACCTTGTAGTTTCCCTTCCAATATTACTTTTATTAGGCTGTTGTGTCTTTTAACATGCCCCAAACATTTAATTTGTCTTCTTCTAATTGTGTTTTGTAGTTCTCTTTTCATTTTTAGTTGTTTTAAAACTTCATAGATTGTTTTCTTTACTTGCCGCTACTATGAATAAAACAGGCTTCCATTGAAATAGGACATCACAGTTTTGTCACTCACCTTTATTATCTGTTTTGTTTTAGTCTGCCCACGTTTTAGTCGAACAGTCGCAAGGACAATAGGAAATATTGAATATTCTCACTGTAGTAATACACCATTGGTGATATAAATTGCCATCGCTGTGAAAGCCCCACAGATAAAATGACGCCAGTAACAAATCGTTAGAATCACACCTTAGATCATCATCATTATCATCATCATCATCAACATCATCATCATCATCATTATTGAGTGCCATCTCCGCATCGAAGGTTGGCTACCATGGAGCGCCATTCTGCTCTTTTTTTCTTGCTTTGATCGTGCAGGTTTTCATAGGCTGACTTGTCCGTCTTTTGATGTTACTCGTCCATGTTAGTCTTGGTCTGCTTCTGCCCCTTTTATCTTGTATTTTCCCCTCCAATATTACTTTTGGTAGGCTGTTGTGTCGTTTAACATGACCCAAAAATCGCATTTGTTTCGTTTGAATTGTATTTAGTAGTTAGATCTAACACCTTAGATCAAACACGTTTGACATGATAAGTAAAGTGGTTAAAAGATCTTTAACAAAGTGGAGACTATTAAAGAAATATGTAAAGAGAACTAATAACCACAATTAGAACAAAACAAATGCAATTTTGAGGGGATGTTAAAAGACACAACAGCCTACTAAAAGTAATATTGGAAGGGAAATACAAGGTAAAAGAGTCAGAGGCAGACCAAGACTAACATGAACGAGTAATATCAAAAGATGGACAAGTCAGCCTATGACAATCTGCACTATCAAAGCAAGAGACAGAATGGAATGGCGCCCCATAGTAGCCAACCTTCGATGCGGAGGCGGCACTCAGTGATGATGATGTCACAGATTAACGCCCGCCATTGTGAAACACTTGATCCAAGACAGAAAAGTGCAGCTTCTAAAAGCACTTTACGATACATGACGATAAGGAAAGGTAGGGGATTACTTTATTTGAACTCAACTTTGTCAATTGACTTCATAGACATATTTTACCAATGGGAGGGGAAAAAAAGAGTTAAAAAAGCGATTATTGTCAACATTGGGCACCTCGTGAAAAAAAATAATGTAGCCCTTTGTGACATATGACGCTCTATCGTAATTGGATGTGCAAACCATGCATTTATTATTATTGACTTGTAAACGGAACACGAGGAAGTAAAACAGATTATTATAGTGACAAATCAAGGATATGGCCCATGAACTATAGGAGAAAGAAAAGAAAGGAAGAAAGAAAGAAAGAAAAGAATAGTTGTAGGAATATTAAAATGGAAACATAGGAGTTTAAGTAGAAGAAATGTGGGATAAGAAGTTAACGATAAAAATAATCATACACATGAAACACTCGATTTCACACAGACATTACGAAACTGTGTAGCTTATTTCGGCCAAGTATGATTCGTATAACGATGTTTATTTATTACAGTTTGAGTATTACAACTCGAAGTGTAGCGGGGTTTTTAATGAAAGAGGAAAGAAGATAACTTAATGTCGTTTTGATAACGACTAATTATCTCTCCAATTGTAAATTCAAAATGCAAGAGCCGTCATGTTGTCTGTGGCAGGCACTTTATCTTCTCTTAAGTGCTTGTTTGACGTGTTATTGAGTGCAGTGAACTATTATTGTCTCACTATTGTTGACTTGAAAATGATCAACCGATTTATTGAGTGACACCCAGAAGTACGTAATGTATTGCTTGCTGACATGTGTACACTGTGCCTGCTAATCTAACGTTGCGTTTATCAAGCTAATCCATTTAACTTTGTTCTCACACTTCATCTTCTTTCTTTATAATTTGTCTTTCATCGTCGATTGGAGAAATAGTTTGCGGTCATTTGCTCCTCTGTTGGTCTGTCCTGCTGTTTATGTTTCCTAGCGTTTCTAATATTTCATTAATTAATCCTCTTCGTGGTCGACTCTTGGGTCTGGTGTTTTTGTAACGTTTGTTGAAGGTTCGTTGTGTTGCATTTTTATTCTTCTGTGTTATCACTTGGCCAAAACATTGTATCTGTTGCTTTTTTTTAAATTTATTCTGTGGCGGGAATTATTCCTTGCTTTTTGTCTCAGTACTTCATTTCTGATCTTATCTCTCAGGTTGTTTCCTGTCATTACTCTAACACATTTAATTTCTGAAGTAGTTATTATTCTTATTTTCCTTGAGTCTAGAGTCCATGTAGTCCATTGGTAACACTACGTTGGAATGAAGATTGTGTTGTAGAGTGTCCGTTCTGCCTCTAGAGTTATTTCCTTGTTGGGCAACATTTTGGTTCTTACTTTGGTGGATATGTTATATTCTATATATTCTATATATAATGGTATATATGAAAGACGTATGCAAAGACCAAAACATTTCCTTTTTATACCACAAGGGAAACATCGCCACGTTCTCCGATTGGTTGTTGTATCATTTTGCGAACTTTTTCATTTGTTACACGATTTAAGTAAGAGAGGCAAACAATCATACGGTAGGATTCCATAGTTCAACCTAACAGAGACCATGAGCCAGACGAGAGGTAGACAGAGAAAGAGATGGGAAGATAACATCAAAAATGAACAGCCCCAAAGGGAAAAAGTCCCAAAGAAAGACTAACAATATAACAGGAGAAGTTTGTCTATGTCTGTCAGTGGTTTCCCAACGACCACTAGGGTTGTGGGATAAAGTAGAAAAAGAATATAATTAGTAGATAATTAGTAGATAATTAGTTGCGTTCGTTGCTGATCAGAAAAGATTTAGGGTTCGAATTCCAAATACGGCGATTAGATTTTTTTTCCGCAATCGACAAGGCTCCAGGGTTTATCTGGTCTTCAAAAAATAGTGCAAGATATTTTCTTATACATAAAGGCGGCCTGGCATAATACTGATCATATCACATAAAAGTGAGCCGCTGGTCATGGAAAAAAGGTCACTAACACCATACTCCCCATGCGCTGACAAAGGCATGGAGGGGAGAAAACTAGTTAAATTGTGGTATATTTTCTTGAAAACATATTGTATCGGATGACAAACAAATGAATCAAGTACGAGACAGATAATTACGAGATGACGATTGCACCAGAAATGCGAACTTTATTCTACAAACCTACAGAGACCTCCACCGCGGGACAACACGGAAATTGCATAGATTTCACTTCCCTAGATCTCTACCTCCCTTTTTCCCGGTTCTCACATTTCTGCCAATATATTTCGTCTATATCGTTCTCATCACATGAACAAGAAAACGAGATGATAACTGTTTCCACCTGATGTTGGTAAAATGTTTTATTTTGGCTTTCTACTCTTTAAGAGCATCCCTTTTCTCTCTTTAGCTTTTCGTCATATTCTCAACATTCTTCGTAAAAACAAGATTTATGTGACCCTCCTACTATGAGCAATCGTTAACTATCAATGAGCACTTGAGATGCCCTCTCTGCAAGTTAGAAACAACCGAAGAACTAAGGCAAACCCCTCCAATAATTATCATTTTGACTGATTTCTAAACTTGTGTTTATGGGCTGGAGGCAAAGACGCCTCGCATCAGCAGAGCTGGAAGCTGTCAGCGAACCAAAGCTGATGGCTTGCTCCAGTATCGGTGAATCAGAACCATCCGGATTTACTCCACCTTTTCGCGGTGCCTCCAGAACCAGACTACCCTGTCTAGTCTGGTCAAGCAAGCAGGGATAGAAGAGGGAAGACAACCAGGCACTCAAAAATAACATGCAGGAGAATGTATTTGGACCGAAAGGCGCAAATATCACAGTTCAACTGCGGGGGACTGGTTGGTCTCGAGGCAAGACGTCGGCCTCGAGACAGAGAGGTTGTTGGTTCAAATACCGGCTGCACCAGTTGGGATTTTTATTTATAATTTCTCTCTGCGGCAACCACCCCTGGTCTCAGCAGCGAGGCCCGGCTTGAAACGACAATTACTCACGGACAGAAAAAATATGAGTACCTCTGAAGACGGTGCTATCTGCCTGTGCGGCGATGGACCCCTATGCACACGGCTACCAGGGAAAAACGGATTAACACGTAAAATTCAGTTCCTAGTTTCTAGGGACTTCGACAGGTCAAAAAAAAAAGTGTAACTGCAACTACAATTCAACGTATCAACGCCCACTTAACGTCGTTCTAAGGACGGATGATGAAAATGACATCAAATTCTTTAGTAGTCATCAGGTGAGCGAATGGAAGGAGAAAGAAACTTTTTGTCTTTAATGTCATTCACCCTGAGATAACCATGCGTTCTTTGACCTTGTTTTGACAACAAATTGAGCGATGCATGGATGAAATGTAAACATTTGACTATATTGGACACACTAACAAACAGTGTTGTTCCAGCTGAAGGCCTACTTGACCGAAACACTTCGACATTTGTTTTGTCCATTACCACGTAAAGCTGTCACCATACCACTTTATTTATTTTTTATTTTTTTTTTTAAGAATTGTTATCATCATCAGCTTTACAGCAGCTCCCTAGCAGATCTCTACGCCATCTTGATGCCTTTACTTCTTTTCTACACACCAACAAAGCTTGGTGGTTAGAGGCCTGGAGTTTTTAAAACAAACGGAACCGAGTTCGTTCCCAAGTACATCAGCATGTCCTGTTGACACTGTCAATGTATGTCACAGTTTCTATAATGAGAGAGATGAGAAGTAGATTCGATGCCAAGGGTTTAACAGTCGTAGTTTTAGCGCTAATTGCTTGTGCGGGTGCCCCGAATGAAACGAATTCAATTATGAAACCAGTTTTGTCAGTTTAAGCAAAAAGTGTGACAAATTTATTATTTTCTTCACCAAAGTTTTCCTAATGTTGCTAGTTATGAGGATACAACGTTATCGGGATTGAGGGGATGAGGAGGGGGGAGGTGGGGAATGATTGTGGATACGTGACAACATCCGGGCTGTTAGAGTAAAGTAATGAATGCAACCAGGAAAAATATGTCAGTAACGGGAGTCCTGAACATTCGTTCTCGCTGCAATACTTATGTGGTTGTCGGGATGTATTAGTTTGAGAAAAAGCAGGGCTGGTGTTTATGATTGTGCCTTTGTGTGTGTGTGTGTGTGTGTGTGTGTGTGTATGTGTGTGTGTGTGTGTGTGAGAGAGAGAGAGAGTTTTTTGTTGTTGTTGTTGTTTTTTTTTTTTTTTGTATGTTCCTTCTCTTAGAATATTTGGTTAGACCAGTGAGTTTTCTGTTGCAGATCTTCTGTTGTTCGATAGAAGAGAACGCCGTGCAGGCGAAGGGATAGAGTGAGGAAAAAAGGGTGGTTACAGTTCTGGTGAAGGAAGGAGACTTGGAAGAGTTAAGGCAGTGGAAAATAATCGGGCTAAGGTGGGGACGATAAACATGAAGTGTGGACATTGGAAAAAAAAAAAGTTGTGAGGTGGAGGTATTAGAAAGTAAACGCGAGGTAGGGAAATTAGAAAGTAATCGCTGTAAAGTGAGAAGATGAAAATAACAATTTCAGATGGTGACAGTAGGAAGTAAATCATTTTTGAGGCGGAACATAAAAGTATAAACGTTTTGGTGGGAACAGTGGGAAATAAACTTTGTGAGTTGGGGGGGGGGCAGTGGGAAATAAACTTTGTGAGTTTGGAACAGTGGGAAATAAACTTTGTGAGTTTGGAACAGTGGGAAATAAACTTTGTGAGTTGGGGGCAGTGGGAAATAAATTTTGTGAGTTTGGAACAGTGGGAAATAAACTTTATGAGTTGGGGGCAGCGGGAAATAAAGTTTGTGAGTTTGGAACAGTGGGAAATAAACTTTATGAGTTGGGGGCAGCGGGAAATAAAGTTTGTGAGTTTGGAACAGTGGGAAATAAACTTTATGAGTTGGGGGCAGTGGGAAATAAACTTTATGCGTTGGGGCAGTGGGAAATAAAGTTTTGTGAGTTTGGAACAGTGGGAAATAAACTTTATGAGTTGGGGGCAGTGGGAAATAAAGTTTGTGAGTTTGGAACAGTGGGAAATAAACTTTATGAGTTGGGGGCAGTGGGAAATAAACTTTGTGAGTTTGGAACAGTGTGAAATAAACTTTGTGAGTTTGGAACAGTGGTAAATAAACTTTGTGAGTTGGGGGCAGTGGGAAATAAAGTTTATGAGTTGGGGGCAGTGGGAAATAAACTTTGTGAGTTTTGAACAGTGGGAAATAAACTTTGTGAGTTGGGGGCAGTGGGAAATAAACTTTATGAGTTGGGAACAGTGCAAAATAAACTTAGTGAATTGGGAGCAGTGGTAAATAAACTTTGTGAGTTGGGAACAGTGCGAAATAAACTTAGTGAATTGGGAGTAGTGGGAAATAAACTTTATGAGTTGGGAACAGTGGGAAATAAACTTTGTAAGTTGGGAACAGTGGCAAATAAACTTTGTAAGTTGGGAACAAAGGGAAATAAACTTTGTAAGTTGGGAACAAAGGGAAATAAACTTTATGAGTTGGGAACAGTGGGAAATAAACTTTGTAAGTTGGGAACAGTGGGAAATAAACTTTGTGAGTTTGGAACAGTGGGAAATAAACTTTGTGAGTTTGGAACAGTGGTAAATAAACTTTGTGAGTTGGGGCAGTGGGAAATAAAGTTTATGAGTTGGGGCAGTGGGAAATAAACTTTGTGAGTTTGGAACAGTGGGAAATAAACTTTGTGAGTTGGGGGCAGTGGGAAATAAACTTTATGAGTTGGGAACAGTGCGAAATAAACTTTGTGAGTTTGGAACAGTGGGAAATAAACTTTGTGAGTTGGGAACAGTGGGAAATAAACTTTGTAAGTTGGGAACAGTGGGAAATAAAGTTTGTGAGTTTGGAACAGTGGGAAATAAACTTTGTGAGTTTGGAACAGTGGGAAATAAAGTTTGTGAGTTTGGAACAGTGGGAAATAAACTTTGTGAGTTTGGAACAGTGGGAAATAAACTTTGTGAGTTGGGAACAGTGGGAAATAAACTTTGTGAGTTGGGAAAAGTGGGAATTTACACCTTGTGAGGTGTGACAGTGAAAGATAGATGGTGCAAGTGTAAGGATAATGGGAAAACAAAAACATTATCAGGTAGAACTAAATAAAGAGAGATTTTTGTGAAAGAGTAGAGTTATGAAAGACTGCAGTTGTTAGAGTTATGTGTTATGAGAGATGATTATAAGGGAAAAATTATTGTGGAAGGCTACATGAGAGACGTGTTGTGAAACTTGTAGAACTACATGTGGGACGTGTTGTGAGACTTGTAGAACTACATGAGAGACGTGTTGTGAGACTTGTAGAACTACAAGAGAGAAGTGTTGTGAGACTTGTAGAACTACAAGAGAGACGTGTTGTGAGACCTGTAGAACTACAAGAGAGACGTGTTGTGAGACTTTTAGAACTACAAGAGAGACGTGTTGTGAGACTTGTAGAACTACAAGAGAGACGTGTTGTGAGACTTGTAGAACTTCTGGAGCTTCTTATTTTTGCTGTCACCCTGTGGTCGTTGTGACAGTGCTGAAAAATTTAGTCAACCTTCTCCATTTCTCTCTTTTTTTCTGTCGTTCTTTTTTGACTCTGCAAAGTCGAGGCTTGTCCACTTTTTGATGTTATCTTTCCATCTTTTTCTTAGTCTTAACCGTTGACAGTTGATCCTGGGTATTTAAATTGCTTGCTTGCTTGCGTTCGCCCGATGACTAAAGTATTCTAGAGTATTCTAGTAGACTAGAGAATTACTCTTCATCATCCGCCGTTAAAAGGACGTTAAGTGGGTGTGTCTGCGTTGTGTTGTGGTTTGCAGTATAACTGTGATGTTTGCGTCTTTTGGCCCAAAACATCCGACTTCAGCATGACATTTTTGAGTACCGGGTTGTCTTCCCTCTTCGATCCCTACTCGCTTGGCCAAACTAGACAGGTTAGTCTGTTACTAGAGGCACCGCGGAGAGGTAGAACAGGGTCTGGGTGGTTTTGGTTCACCGATCCTGGCGCAAGCCATCAGCTGTGGGTCGCTGACAACTTCCAGCTCTGGTGCAGTGTGGGTATTTAAATGTGTCAGTTGTTTCTAGTTCTTGTCCATTTTTATTTTGATATTTTTGTAAAAATTCCTCAACGATTATTGGTCATTATTTTTTTCCAGCCTTAATTTCCAAGCCATAAGCACCAAATATTTTATCTAGTCGTTGTACCCGATCTGCTAGTTTTTGTTCTGTTCCTGCTGACACGACCTCAGGGAACAGAGGCAGATTTTGTTCTGTTCCTGCTAACACAAACAGCATGGAATAAAGACGATTTTTGTTTTGTTGCTGCTAACGCGAACAGCAGGGAACAGAGACAGTTTTTGTTCTGTTCCTGCTAACACGAACAGCAGGGAACAGACATTTTTTGTTCTGTTCCTGCTAACACGAACAGCAGGGAACAGAGACAGTTTTTGTTCTGTTCCTGCTAACACGAACAGCAGGGAACAAAGGCAGATTTTGTTCTGTTCCTACTAACACGAACTGCAGGGAACAGATGCAGATTTTGTTCTGTTCCTGCTAACACGAATAGGAATGAACAGAGACAGTTTTCGTTTTGTTCCTGCTAACACGAACTGCGGGGAACAGAGGCAGTTTTCGTTTTGTTCCAGCTAACACGAACTGCGGGGAACAGAGACAGTTTTCGTTTTGTTCCTGCTAACACGAACTGCAGGGAACAGATACGGTTTTTGTTCTGTTCCTGCTAACACGAACAGCAGGAAACGAGACAGTTTTTTTTAAATAGGGTATTCTTAGAGATGTGTTACAGTTTGGTAACCGTTGATTCAACAATGGGGATTGCGCTTTAAATTCATCATGCCTTATGTTAAGGTGTTTAAAAAAAAAAGCAAAACTGCTATTTCCAGCGTTTTTACTTTAAACAATATGCCACGAAGTTTGCGAATATGTTTCTCATAGAGTTGTAATTACGTGTTCATGAAAATGTATGTTCTTTTGCTTCTGTTTAATTAACTTGATGATATGTAGTGACGTGTGCAGGTAATTAACCTTGATGAAGAAGAGTTACATAACGTGAGTATATCACCTGCTCGACTATGTTCTGCTGGATTCGGTGGATTTATATGATCAAAACTGCTGGAGTGAACATTGGTTGATGTTCACGAAGTGATACACAAGATAAAGCTTTGGCAGAAATGTTGCACTTCCCTATTGTATGTCCAGAGTACCTCAAGATTTGAAGAAAAAAAACAAAAATCCCCGCCGAAAACATAATAGGAAACAATGAATACACAAAATTCATAATTGTATATATATTTGTGTTACCGGGGCCTCATTATGAGGGAGTAAAGAATAGTGACACTGTGACCTTCCAGGCATGTCGTAAGAGGCGACTTAGGAGGTTGATCGATGGCTTGACAAGCTGTGATTGTAAAAAGTATTGTTATGGAAACAGAACCATAGATTTTGGAAGCAGTGATCTCTGCAATATGTGCCATTTTGGCACGCAAGGTTTCTGTTTTTGAGATTGTGGTTCTGCCCTATGTGCCGTCTTCGGCTCGAAAGGACAATATATATATATATAATGTTAATATTGGAGTCTATAGAAATGTGGTTTTACAGAAGAATGTTGAGAATACAATGGACAGCTAAGAAGAGTAATGAAAACGTTCTGAATGAGGCCAAAGCAAAAAGAGAGCTAATTTCCAATATTAGGATGAAACAATTATCATTTTTAGGCCATGTAATGAGAAGAGAACAACTGGAATATATTGTAACAACTGGGAAAACTGAAGGACGAAGAGATGGAAGGAAACAAAGAGAAAAGATACCAGATAGTTTAAGAGAATGGCTTGGCAGAAGGTCAAAAGAGTAATGATAAATAACTGTCATGATCGAAAGTTGTGAAGAGACATGGTCACCTACGCCAGCAGGCCCGATACTTGATGATGATGATTATGTTAATGAAATGTAAGAAAATGTATTATTTTTATATTATTTATCTTTCCTTCTGTCCGTCTCACAGATATGTTGGTCGTTGGGGCGCTATTGACAGACTTCATCAAAGATATCAACCTATCACAGTAATCTCATACATAGTCACTCTTTGAGATTCTGCAAAACCGAGGCCAGTCAATTCTGCGGCGTTATCTCCCAGTCTCTCTTTCTCTGTCTACCTCCCCTTCTTCCTCCCACGTTACATATAATATTTATCAAATGCATGAAATGTTAGGAATACGTAAATCTTTATATATAAACACTTATGTATAAATAAAACATAGATGCTGTCTCGACCTGCTGCATAAATAAAACCTACTCTCTGCTTGCAAAAAATAATAAATCTAAATCAGTAGAAGGATATGCTGAGAAAAATAAATAGATAAAAGATCTGACAAACTGGTCCGTGTGCAGATTATTAATGTCAACCTAAATAGATTATCAATTACATACAAGCCTCGGAACCATCCCAACGTGTTCCACTTTATCATATTCGCCATATTTCTCTGTTTCATGACGTGAGCTTTAAAACATCTAGGCACAAATGAAAATTGATGGCGCAATTCTCGGTAAAATAAAAATAAAAATGTTGCTCGTATGCGGTTATTAGATTAACCAGGTCATATTTATCAATTGAAATTATCAGTCTCTGTCAGAGTAAACGTATTTTATAATCAAATTGTGGTAACGTTTTTCTGGTCTTGAGGTACTGGTAGCTGGCCAGAACGTTTGAAAAGTTGTAGGTGAATGTCATGATAATGTCCGTGGTATTATGTTTGATGCTTTTCTTCTTCTTCAGCGTTCTACTGTAAGGTGGGCGTGGATGTATTGTGTCGTTAGCTTGCGACAAAGTCACGAAATCTAATATATTAAATCGAATACTGTTCGTACTGTCTCGTCCTATAAAAGTTTGTCTGCAACGCGTGCATTCAGCCCTACCCTATCCGGGAGATACTTGTCTCAATAGCAAAATACAGATATACAATTTATTCCGGAGTTGTGTCCGTAACCCTACACTATAGTCATGCGTACACAAGCGTGAAAGACAACGCCAATGATAGCTACTTAAAAAAAAAAACAACTTAGTTTGCCTTGAGCCCAAGCTATTGTTTCTCGTAGCTGTGTCGATGAGTAGGGGTTCGATTCTTTTTCGAACTGTCTATTGTTTTTTGCTGGTTTTTCTGTTGTTGATTATTTCTTATTTTTTTCCACGTGTTATAAAAATACTTCTTCCCCTGAAATATTCACTGATCTTTCGCATCGGAAGTTTCCCTCCATAAAAATATTCATTTATTATTATTTGCCTGCCTTCTTTAATTAACACGTGCGAGTGCACACGTGACCTCCTATTTTTCGCCGTTATCTGAGTTATATCTTCTCAACATTCCTGTGTAGTTTCATAAACATGGACGTTAGACAAGAAAAGGTAGAATCTTTGAAGAATGGTTAGATGGAAAGAAAAGAAATCAAACGATTAAGTCTTAGAACAGCTAAAAATGAAATGATAACTAATAAATACAATTCAACCCAGACAAATTAGATTTTTGGGGCATGTTAAAAGACATAACAGCCTACTAACAATAATCTTGGAAAGGGAAATGCAAGGTAAAAGAAGCAGAGGCAAACCAAGACTAACATGGGCGAGTAACATCAAAAGATGGACAAGTCAGCCTATGACAACCTGTACCATCAAAGCAAGAGACAAAGCGGAATGGCGCTCCATGGTAGCCAACCTTCGATGCGGAGGCGGCACTCGGTGATAATGCTCCGAGAGTGCTATATAGATACTGGATCACACTATCCAAATACCGGGTGAAATTAAAGTCTTCAAGGAACTACGGATTCGAAGTGTAAAATTAACACAGCATATGGCGTGATGTCGAACTCGGGACTGCTGTTTTGTTATTCGAGACTTGAATCGGGGTCTTAGCACGCGAGTTTTCAACCACATGTGTTCGGCCGCCTATCCAGAAGTGTTTGGAGACTTTTGGATAGTGTCGCTACAAGCATCGAAACTCACGATGCGAGGCGGCATTCCTCACCTTCCTAGAGTACTACCCTAGTACAAATAATAATACATAAATATTATTATATGGGGAACTTCCGAGGCGATAATAGGGAATAATAGAACAAAGAAGTATGTGTTAGCACTCGGAAAAATTGACAGACAAACAACAATAGAAAAAAACGAAGAACAATATATGGTCCGAAGTGGGATCGAACCCGTACTCAGTGGCACCGCGCCTTGCCACGAGAAGCCGAACGCTTGGCACACTACCACGCAGCCAACTAAAAAATTGGCTATTGCAGTAGTGTCTTACACGATGACGTTCTCAATGACTATAGCATAGGGTAACGATCACAGACCGGAAATAAATTGTATATTTGTACTTTCCTATTAATGCAAGTATCTCCCAGTAGGGCTGAATACTTGTGTTGTAGACAAACATTTATAGGACGAAACAGCACGAATAGTAGTTCCCAGTGATTATATACTGGGTACAAATAATAATACATAAATATTATTATATGGGGAACTTCCGAGGCGATAATAGGGAATAATAGAACAAAGAAGTATGTGTTAGCACTCGGAAAAATTGACAGACAAACAACAATAGAAAAAAACGAAGAACAATATATGGTCCGAAGTGGGATCGAACCCGTACTCAGTGGCACCGCGCCTTGCCACGAGAAGCCGAACGCTTGGCACACTACCACGCAGCCAACTAAAAAATTGGCTATTGCAGTAGTGTCTTACACGATGACGTTCTCAATGACTATAGCATAGGGTAACGATCACAGACCGGAAATAAATTGTATATTTGTACTTTCCTATTAATGCAAGTATCTCCCAGTAGGGCTGAATACTTGTGTTGTAGACAAACATTTATAGGACGAAACAGCACGAATAGTAGTTCCCAGTGATTATATACTGGGTACAAATAATAATACATAAATATTATTATATGGGGAACTTCCGAGGCGATAATAGGGAATAATAGAACAAAGAAGTATGTGTTAGCACTCGGAAAAATTGACAGACAAACAACAATAGAAAAAAACGAAGAACAATATATGGTCCGAAGTGGGATCGAACCCGTACTCAGTGGCACCGCGCCTTGCCACGAGAAGCCGAACGCTTGGCACACTACCACGCAGCCAACTAAAAAATTGGCTATTGCAGTAGTGTCTTACACGATGACGTTCTCAATGACAAATTTCTGCCAGACTGCGTCGACCGCAAAGGGGAAAAAGGGGGGGGGGGTATTTTTTTTCCAACCACTAGCACAACTGGCACTGCCTCCAGCGGGAATAGTACACAGGTTGTCAAAACGTCGGTAGCCTGGTAGGTAGCCTGGTCAGGTGGTTTTCCCAACTAGATAACCGAGTCCCTCTGTTTCTTTTGTTGTTATGCTTAAATACAGTACGGATACTATTGGTATATTATCTTATAATATACTGTGTTTGTCTATGTCCATTAGAGCAGTTTTTTTTTTTTTATATTTGCAACAATTTCTGAATGTTGTTGACTTCATATGCAAACTATTTATCTGTCGAAGGTACTTACATCTCAGTATGCAAGCTTGTCAAATATGGTGCATTAACTATTAATATACACGCTATTCAAATGTCAGTATGGTATTGATATATTAATATACAAATTATTCAACTATTTAATATATTAAATCTTTGTCCACACGAAATGTCCGGTACTTGCTCAGCAAAACATTTAGGATTTCTAACGATCCCGAAATGCATATTTTATAATTATTGACAATTAGACTAAACGTCTGTTTACATTCGCATTTTATAGTTGTTGACAACGTTAATATAAATGTAAGTACCCCCCACTTCAGACGCTACATACGGCTGGTATATTACAGACTTTTTCTTATATGGCACTGTATGACAAATTCCTGTTATTGTTTTTGCTTTCAAGAACAAAATACAGCAAGTAATGTTATTGTTCCGTGTAGTTATGTGTACCTCAATGTGCTTTCTAGCACCTGAATGTATTATAATGTAATTTGTAAACGTAATATTTTATATTACAAATTGTGAGTAAAAATAAACATTACTTTTCTCCTTCAAACGATTAAATAGATTTGTTTTTTTTAAATGCTTACACTAACTTAAAGAATAGAAATACGAATGTGTCCAACAATCACACTATATATATATATAAATATAAAATCGTTACGTCTTGTGCTGCATTATGTTTAGAATTAGTATATTTATCTTCCATTGAATCGCAAACACGCTCTCCGTGTACATATATGCTTTATAAAATAATGGTAATAATGAACATTCTGCATTTCTTCCATCTCTTGCTTGACTTCATGGCATTTCTGTTATGAAACCAACTTTATTTTTATCTTAGGACGTAGCTCAATTCGTGTGTTAACTCCCCTTCTCATATTTTCTTCCTACGGGGAGTGTCTCCAGCTTGCGCTTATTGTAAAGTCGTCTGTCTGAGTTCTATAGCGTCCATTGTTCCATCCCTTGTGAGTTTCTTGATACCACATGAGATCTCATTCCGTCACCATGTAATTTACATTGTTGATGTTATCTGTTTGTCAACTTTTCTTGTGCCCCACGTTTCGTCATTATTTTTGTTGCACATTCTATTTTTCTGACACTGTTGTGATTTTTGCTGTGAGTGCTTTTTGTGGCAACACAGCAGAAGAGTTGCAGTTATTGTGTTGGATGATTTGAGTGATCGTTACTAAAATCATCATCATCATGTGCCATACCGGTTGGCGTAGGCGATCATGTCTTTCAACAATCTTCTATCTACATTGCATCGTATCGTTCTGTTGTTGACTGTTTGTCATGCCATAACACCAAGCTATTCATTTTTTTCTCTCTTTGTCGTCCGCGATCTCTCTTTCCTTGTATTTTGCCTGTTATAACCAAGTATTCCATCCACAACCATCAACAGATGCAGGATAAAATGAACATACCTGATGAAAGATCACAACAGCTAGGACTGAAGATTAATAGAGATAAGACCAACATTATGAGAATTAATGCACTTGGCAATAGCTACATAAAATTGGGAGAAATACCAGTACTAGACGTACTTCTTCTTCTGCGATCATAGCTCATTCAGAGTAGGATTCCGGACTTTATTATGAAGGCAACTGTCTGTTTAAGTGATTCGGTTGCCCCGTATAGTTTCTCTTCCAGGGAGGTAGTTGTGGACCACATTGTCCTTCTCAGGTCTGTGTACTGAGAGCAATCCTGTAGAACAGATTAGACGTACAATCTTACATATATCTGGGTAGTAAAATAGATAAAGAGATAGGAACAGAAAATGATACGAAAATACGGATAGCAAAGACAAGATGAGCTTTTGTTGCACTGGGAAACATATAGAAGTCAAAAGAAATTAGGTTAAATACAAAAATAAAAAATTTCAACTCCAATGTTAAGTCAGTCCTATTATATGGCTATGAAACATGGAGAACAACAAAATTGACAATCATGAAGATACAGACTTTCATTAATGGATGTTACGCAGAATAAAAGGATGGAAATGGCAGGACAAATTCACTAACATAGAATTATGGAAATGTACCACTCAAATACCTGTGGATAAAGAAATACAGCGAAGACGATGGCGCTGGATAGGACACACACTGCGGAAGCCAATTGAAAGTATTACACAACATGCCCTTTTTGGAATCCCCAGGGGAAAAGACAAAGAGAAAGACCAAGGAATTCTTTGAGAAGACGGATAGAAGCAGAGATGAAGATGATGGGGAAGACATGGAATGATCTTAACAGAATGGCAAAAAACAGAATGACTTGGAAAGTGTTTGTTGAAGACCTATGCTCCACAGGGAGCTGAAAGGTAGAAGAGGAAGAAAAACCAAGTATTCCAATTTTCCTCTTCTCATGAAGTGCCCGACAAATGTTGATTGTTTCTTTCTGAAGTTTTTTCTCCCTTTTTATGTTGGTCTTTTTGAGAATTTCCTCATTGGTCTTTTTAGCTGCCCAGGGAATTTTCAAAAGGTTGTTACGAAAATAACCACCAATAAAGGACAAAAAATCTGATTTCATATTCAAGACTCCAAGGCGAGAGCACCTGGAATAGCAGTTAAAACTAGTCTGAAGAGGAATCTTTACACTAATTTTGTAGGCATCTAGCATGGTCTAATCAATTTGTCTATGAATCGTTTACTCTTGTCCCAACTTTTCATATTTTTTCCAGCTTTGAAGATCTAGACTGTTCTGCTTTCTAAAATGTTATGTTATATTAAACAAATAATGTTCTATCACAATCACTGTGGGACTACACAAGCTGAACAGCCACGGGGAGTTGGAATACCCTGGCGCTCTTTCCCCTCAAACAAAAGTAATCATCGTTAATTGTTCTCGACGTTCCGCTTCTGTTTTATTTCTCTGTTCCGCTTTATTAAAAATTGTATTTTAATTTCATTTTCTACATTCTTAATTATGATCTCCATATGTTTCCTCAGGCATACTGCAATCAATTGTTTATTGTGCTAATTAATTGCCAACTTGTCATCAAATTTAAATAATTGATGTCATGCGTTTGCATTTATTTGTGGCCACAGCTTGTTTAACGATCTTCCTTGCAGTCATTAGGTTTTGCCTGCTCGCTTTTCTAAGTGCTTGTCCAATGAATTTGCATTTCGCCTTTTCCTTTCAGTTACAACTTGTTTTTATTTTAAACTCAGGAGGAAATGTTTCATTAACGTTCTTCTTTTGCTTGTGAGGTTTTGAATATTAGCGCATCACTAAATCGTTGTAATTAAATGTATTATAAACTGTTTATCTTTGCTTCTACTTAAAATTTAAACTATCATAGCATACACATTTTGAAATGAGCTGACAGTGGAGTATTATAACTAGTGGTCGCTGGTTCAAAATAGATTTGTTGTTAATTTATTGTAACTTGTAGTTTCTGCCTGAAAAATAGAGTGCATTTTTAAAAGACAAAAGAAAAGACTATAGATGGAAGAATCATTTAAATAATTGTCTGAAGAGGGCATTCACGCGGGTTATCGTATGCCGTAGTCATATTAATATACATTTTCATTACTAAACTATTTCGAAAGAGTCGTTCTTATTGTGATATGTTGTAGCATTATAGTTTAGATATTAGATATTCAAAAAGTCCCTTAATCCTTGGTATTAGAGACTTAATGTCAGAATAATTATTTTGTGTTATGTGATCTCTATTATTTTGATCTCAAAACACATGTCGTACTTGTCGTCGTTGTAATATAATTGTTTGTGCTTGGCGGTATATTATGTTAGTGAAGTGTGCTTGTTCGAATGTATTTCTGCTTACATTAGTACATTGTGTTTGTTTTGCAATTTTCATTCTGCATTTGTCTGATGTGTTGGACAATCATTGTTCTACATTGTGTTGTGTCCTAATTGTACCTATATCATATTACCGGACTGACCTGTACTCAGTTTTAATCGTATGTTGTGTTTCATTGTTATTGTCCTTATGTCAGTACATTATGTTTGACTGTATTCATCTTGTGAGTCAACAAATGCTCATTGTCTGTATCTTGTGTCACACCTTCAACCAAACTGATTTGATATCAAGGAGTGGTTTGCAGGCGTAGCAGGGAATATAATTAACGCCATAATATGCCAGTATTGCCAGATGACGTATATAGGCGAGTGTAAACGATGTCTATGTTACAGAATTCGTGAGTATCTTCGTGATGTTGAGCAGAAGACTGACAGTCCAGTTTCGTCCCATTTCAATTCTCCAGGTCATAGTGGTAAACCCGACATGCAAGTCACTGTCATTGTCTCAGATCACTACAGCAATCGTAGCCGGTTCGCCCTTGAGAATCGTTCAATAGTCCAGGAGAATTCGTTGTTCTCACAAGACATGAACATATCATTCTCACACAAATATTATATCTGCTACACATTTCTTACCCTCATGCGCACCCGCACCTATACATGTGCGTATATTTGTCTGCATGTGTGCTTTCACATTTGGACACTTTTGGGTGCTTTTTAATGTCATTTGTGGTAATATATGCAGACTTATGCGTTTATGAATGTATGGTTATGTGCGCATGCGCTTATGCACATATGTTCGGTGTGCACATCCATAGTTGCATATATACACAGATGTATGTGCACACTTGGGTATGTAAAATTGCCCACGTGGATAAAGATATTGGGAACCAATTCATGTAAACGGTTCCAGTGATAGTAGAGTCTGGGATCTTGTAACCACATCCACATGTGATAACCCTTCAGTTTTACTGTATTTCATACCTGTAACCGCTCTGTCAGCCTGCCATGTCAATTTTAGTCCAGTCGGTGGCTGGCCAAGCTCCGGATCGCAGGGAGGTGACTTATTTTCATTTTTTTGAAAGTCTAACATATTATCGCCATGTAGTTAGATTTCTGTGTGTATCCCAATATGTTTTTGTGTTCTTTTTATTATTCCAGCTGAAGGCCGTTTTGGCCGAAACGTTGTTCTGCTTTTGTTTTGCTTCTCACCTAAGTAAAGTTGTTACCATACCACTTTTCCTTTTTTTAAAAAAAAAATCACCACTTCCTCATTCAATCAAACTGATCGATCGACCGATACAATTGTACGCATTAATCTTCCTCGTTTATTTTGTTTATTCTAAGTCACAGCACATCTAGCTCTCACAATATTGTAAACTTCTTTCATGATAAATCCTCGTATTGCCTTATCATATTTACTGCAAAAAATGAAATTTTTTGAACAATTTGATGACTGGATACTGTCATTAAAAGACAATTGGTTTAGTGCTTTGGAAAAGCTAGCAACTTTAAAATAAAAAAAAAATAAAAGAGATGTTTTAAAATCTCTAACTTGCTTCAAGTGAGCTTCAGTACTTTAATGTTTACTTCAACTTGAATTTGTCTTTATTAAGTCTCTTCTCAGGGAGCCGCAATAGCTCAGTGGTTAGTGAACTGGACTACAAAGGACAAGAGATAGGGTTCGATCCCAACCGACAGCTTCCTGTTCACCCAGCCTTTAATGGGTACCGGATTTTTTTCTGGGAAAGTAAAGCGGCACAGGTGTAATACCGACCACATTACCCCAAAAATCATGTGCTGAAGGTCTGTAAATTATAGGGTCACTAACACCATATTCCTTATACGCCACTTGGCGTGACGGGGGTACTTTACGGGGAGAGACGCAGATTTCCACAACAGCAGATTGGGGAAATAACAATATAGCACACGTTGACTCCATGACTTTGGCCCGTCTGATAAATAAGTTGTCATCCAACTACCAGGAAAGGTCATGAGGTAACCATTATTTAAATAGGGCATAGAGATTCACGAAAACAAGGTGTTTTCATCAAACCATGAGATAGTTCAAGTATCGGTCACAGAATGGTGAGCAGCGACCAACTCAAGTGACCAGAACGTGCTGAAGTCGAATGTATTGGGCCGAAAGGCGCAAATATAACAGTTATACTGCAAACCACAATACAACGCAGACACGCCCACTTAACGTCCTTTTAAGGACGGATGACGAAGAGGAATTCTACAGTTTCGAATACTCTATAACACTTTAGTCATCGGGCGAATGCAAGCAAGCAAGTGACCAGAAGAGCGCAAATTGTCACTTGGCAACAGTTTTGATTGGCTGCTAAATTTCAGACGAGGAGTTGTAGTTGGAGTATTTAAACTTCAACACAATAGGATTAGTTAGAGAGTGAGAGACTAGACGAAGTCAGAAATGAATTAGTCAGGAATAGAAAGTCAACAGTCAGGACAGAGCAGTTAGAATTAGTAGAAATTAGTCAGGAAAGAGAAGTAGACAGTTAGGAAATTAGACACACAGTTAGAAAAGTTAAGAAAGTTAAGCCAGTTAGTTACTACGTTAAAA
Organism: Megaustenia siamemsis; assembly: GCA_032433765.1. Classification (NCBI taxonomy): domain Eukaryota; kingdom Metazoa; phylum Mollusca; class Gastropoda; order Stylommatophora; family Ariophantidae; genus Megaustenia; species Megaustenia siamemsis. Next base: position 58,866,077 of record JAVIAB010000092.1, read on the forward strand.
TCTTCAAGTTGTAGTTTTAAGTCAGTTGAGAAGTTATTAAGCAAGTTGTTCGAGAGTAGTAGTATAGCAATGCGAATATGAACTTTAGTGTTGTGCAAGTGCTTAAGAGTAATTCAAGTTGTTTCACATTCCTTATGAACGTAAGTTGAATAATGTTGTATGCAAGATATGCACTTACGGACATTCAAATAGTCACCGACGATAGTCTCTTGAGTGTCCCGAATTAATTAACAGTAATTTAAGATAAGTGCGCCCACCACTAGTCGATCATTGTGCCTAGAGATCAATAAACTTGATTATTGTTATATATTCAGAAAAATAGTCTGTCTTGAATTACCTGTTGTGATCAACTAAAATAAATGTGATGTGTTGTCAAGAGAGTACAAAGATAATATAAAGAATTAACATTGCAGCTCTATAACAGAGACAGATCTTGGTTATGTTCTGAGCACAGATGCTTATGTCAGAAGTAAATTATAAGTCACTGTTTCCTATCTGTCTGTCAGTCTGTCTGTCAGTCTGTCTTTCTGTATGTTTGTCTGTCTGTCTGTTTGTCTGTCTGCTTACCTATCTGCATATCTACATACCTACCAGTCTGTGTGTAAATATGTCTGTGTCTCCGTGTATTTTGTTGTTATCACTTTCTTTGTCCCTCGCTCTTTCTGTCTATCAGTTTCCTTTTACTATCTCTGGTTCTCACTTTCTAAATGGCATTATTTCTCATTCCATTCTTTTATTTCTTTTTGTTTTCTACCCAGAAGTGTCTTTTATATTCGTGTACATGTTTTTCTCTATTCGTCTGTGTGCATACTCTTAATGGAGCTCTCCCATTGGTTCAGTTTTCAGTTCTGCATCATAGAGAGGCAATATGACCAAAAATAAAATAATAACAATATTAATTTCCGTCTAACATTACTTTGAAACATTGTACGGCTATTTGTGTGCGTTTTTATGTGTGTGTTTGCGTGTATTTTCTTTAAAGTTCCATGTATGTAAGCATATGCTTACAGTCTTATTCAAACCTTAAGCCTTCAGTGTAATGCTGCGATATTGTTGGTTGCTTCATCAACATTAGTTAATTCACGTTTGATAGATCCTGTGCCTGGTGACTTGATCCATACTGGGCGAGGAATTCCCGCTGAGAATTCCATTAGGTCTGTTTATTAATAGACTAGGTCTGAGCATAAACATGTTTTTGTGTGTGAGCTATCCACTGTTCATAACTGCTAGTTTCAGTCTGAAAGCGCAATTTCAGTTTCAGCCTCATAAATGTTGGTAGTGTGCGTGTGAACATATTCTGACTTTTCTAATTTCCTATTCTGGGAACATTTTCGGACATGTCTAATTTGTTTTGTAATAGACTGTCACCTGAAAGTCGTTGTGATTGAACATTTAATGTGTTTACTCAAAGAAGGCTGAAGACTCACTTGTTAAATGTTGCTCTTTGCCCGGGAAGGTAGAGCACCGGTGTTCACGAGTTATTGACGCGACCTCCCTTCCCCCAATTCGCTGTTGTTCACTACAATATATTGGCAAATACCATTTTCACAATACTCCTTGAAGGCGTGGAGGGAACCATTACTTTACTTAAACAATTGGTAACAATCGATGCATAAGTAACTTCGTATATCAAAACAAGGCGAAAACAGCTTTGCCTGTCTAAACAGTTTGAAAATCAACCCAGTCAAATATGAGAATCAAACTAGGAATATGTTTAGACGGCGTACTTTCGGTACTTCTTTTGCGTTCGACAGCTTTCACCTCTGGCGAATCCCCAACAGACTAGGAATTGAATTTTCTGTGTTAATCCGTTTTTCCCTGGCAATCGTGTGCACAGGGGCCCTTCGTCGCACAGGCAGATATCTTCGGAGGTACTCATATTTTTATCCGTCAATGAGTAATTGACATTTCAAACAGGACCTAGCTTCTGAGATCAGGGGTGGTTACCGCATAGAAAAATCACCAAAAAATCTCAACTGGTGCAGCCAGGATTTGATGTGACAAGCTCTCAGTATATAGACCAGCGTCTTGCTTGGAGACCAACCAGCCCCCAGTACTTTCATTCCAGGAACAACATAGAAGTAAACATCAAGTTCGTCGCCGCTTTTGTTCACCCAATGTGCCTGAGGATAATTCTCGGAATATTTGGGCCCGACAATATGATCACGAAATTAGTGCAAGAGATGCAACCAAGCAGAAATATACAATATGAAAGCAGGCAGGCTTCAAGAATGAAGATGTGTTCATAAGAGATCCAGAATAAAATAGATGAACCGCGAAAAGGAATTTTAAAAATGAGGCAGATCGAAGAGAATCACAGTAAAGATTAGTAGATGCAAAACGGCGCGTTTGAGGTCTTCACAAGTTCCCCATATTTTTTTATCATACAGGATTGTTTCTGTGGACCATATTTGTGTTACGGTACTGAGAAGGTTGCAATCCCGTATGATACGTTCTGAATTGGAAATCTTCTTCTTTCTTTCTTTTCTCTTTTCGCTGATACCTAAAAGGTGTCGTGGTTTATATCATTTGCCGTTCTTGAGCTGCTCGAATTGTCTGAATTAGTGATTTTCCTTTGTTGTTACATGTCTCTGTCACTGCATCTATCCATCTTCTTCTGGGTCTTCCTCTTGGTCTTTTTCCATGCATTCTCGAGAAGAACGCCCTTGATGGTGATTGGTGAGGATTCATTCTGACCAGGTGGCCAAACCGTTTAAGTTGTTGTTCTATATATTCTTGGCAGCGTCACTTGGAAATAATGAACTAAATTTTTTTAATGAATCCATAAAGTGTAAGACAGCAATGGAAATTACAGACATAGCCAAAAGTCTTGACCGTGTGGAAAGAAGCATACGGCGCATCTTGTAATAATTTGTTGAGCCAGAGGATAGATAGAAATGAAGATGATGATATCAAAAGTGATGACGACAAAATTTATAAAAATAATGGTTGTGGTCATTTGAGGAGGTGGGTGGTAAACACAAAAATATAATAAGGTGTTGGTAGGGTCCGGGGTTGTTAGTCGTTTAATATTTATATTCCTTTTATCTCAATACAAACTATTTTAATTTTTTTTTTTATGGATCATAAAACCTTTAGATAACCCGCCCACTTTTTTTTCTATTCCCCCATGAGCTTCTTTATCCCACTTGTTAAGTCGTATCAAATGTAATGTTATTTTAGTTTATTTGAAATAATGAGTAATTCCCCCCCACCCCACCCCCCACCAACTCCTTTGTTCCATTCTTGTACGGACAAGAGGATACATCTTCAGTTTTCTTTAATGTAGTAATATCTCCCATATACCTCCTTCTGTCTCAATTTATGTTTGTCTAATTTTTCACTATTTCATCTTGACTGCCCTACAAACGACAGGACTATGTGAAGATTCATGATCGCCTTTCCCAGGAAGCATAGCGATGGGGTAATTCTGCGACAGCTATTGTCTGGTAGCTAGTAGCAGGCTTTGCAAAGAGAAACATTCTGCATGATGGTGTCTTCACCCTTTCTTAGCTCGCCTTAGAACCGTCTGTGACAACGACAAATAAATAAATATACAGCACAGAATACTGCATAAATAACGTGGCCTGATCTAACGCAGGTGTGACAGATTTATCCACACGTTGATCAGATATGTTTGCATATACACGTGATTCACGCCAGCCTACTCTCTCGTTCCGCGTTTTAATAAACAATACCCAACAGAAACCTGCATCGTTGTGAGGGACGTGACCCACAAACGAAGACGTTTGACGTTTTAGGACTCACCACGAAGTCTGGCGGGATGTTGTTCTTGAATTCATTAAACTGTAAACTAGGGATTTCAATAGGTAACATAACTGTGTATACACCTTTTCATAATGCAACGCTTATGTGTTTGCGAGGGGAGATTACTTCCACGTGAGGCCGGCAAATGTGGGCTAAATATTGCATGTTTACATGAATATCTGTACGTGATAATAAAAGGGCAACGAAATGTAAGCAAATTGTGACATATTTATGTGGGCGGTAGAAATAGTATTATTATTATTACCGTTAGTTCTTCGTGTAAAGGAGATCTGTAATAAATGTATTGTGATTAAATGACGTCTTTGAAAAGATAATTGTAAGGGGGTAAGGCGCCTGACAGCAATAGAACTAGAAGCTGTCAGAGATTCATAGCTGATGGCTATCACCAGGTGAACCAGAACCAAGACAGACCCTACTTCACTCTTTGCGGTGCCTCTAGTAACATACAAACCAGTATAGTCTGACCAAGAGAGTAAGACCAAAGAAGGAAGGCAACTCGGTACTAAAAATGTCGTGCTCCAGTCGTGTTTTTGTGGGGAAAAAGGCAAATGCTACAGCAAAGCACATCTATGCCCATTTCTATCTATTGACCTTTCGAGCCGTAACCGGCCCATAGGGCGTAGACCAAGATACACCTTCTCCTATATGAATTTTTGTTCTAGCAGTTTTCTTTTAAAGATATTTTATCAAATCTCGCCATCTGTCTCTGTTCTGTGCAAGCAGTTCTATCTCATTGAGGGAGCCGATTCCTGCTGCTCTTGCCTCTCTCATCAATGTTCTTCTCAGTGTCTCCCTGGGTCTTCCTCTTTTTCTTTTACCTGTTGTTTCCCATATGAGGGCTTGCTTTGCTATTCGATTATTATCTCTTCTCATCACATGTCCAACGTATGACCATCGTCTTTTCTTTATTACTGAAGATATTAGTGGTTGATTGGCGATTTCTCTAATTTCCTCGTTTGTTTTGAATTCGTTCCATTCTATACCAAGTATTTTCCTTAGACATTTATTTTCGAATGCGTTCAACTTTGTTTCTATATCTCTTGTTGTTTTCCAGCTTTCACACGCATACGTAAGGGTTGATAGTACATTTGATTTGAATAGCCTAAGTTTTGTGTTTGTGCTAATGAGTTTTGATTTCCACAACTTTTCAAGGCTTCTGAAAGACATTGCTGCTTTAGCCAGTCTGATTCTAATTTCTTTGCTCGTATCCCCTTCTCGATCAATGTGACTTCCAAGATAGATAAAGTGATCGATCTCTTCTACTGGTTTGTTTTCCATGTATATTTTGTCACTTGTTGGAATTAAACTTTTCATGACTTTAGTCTTTTCATGATTGACCTCAAGCCCAATTTTGCTGGCTATTGATGATAGTTCATTTGTGTTTTCCTGCATCGTTTTTATCTGACTGCTGATGAGAACTATGTCATCAGCAAAGTCGAGGTCCTCCAAATGGTCTCCTTGTATCCATTCGATGCCTTTATTACCAGTGCAGCATTTCTTCATTATGAAGTCCATAACAATTCCAAATAACAAGGGCGATAAAATACATCCTTGTTTAACCCCAGTTTCTATTGGGAAACATTCGCTCAGTCCTTCCTCTGTTCGAACTGCACATGTGTAACCATCATACATGTCTTTGATAATATTTATGATTTTTGATGGTAAACCATATTGCTTCAGAATTTTCCACAAAGAATCTCTATGAATACTATCAAATGCTTTTTTGAAGTCGATGAAGTTAAGTACAAAAGGTTTTTGCTTTTCAATGTGTTCCTCCAATATAAGTCGTAGAGTGAAAATGTGATCAAGACAGCTTCTCCCTTTTCTAAACCCAGCCTGTTCTTCACGCATTACTGTATCTATTGAATCCTTTATTCTATTTAGGATGATTTTACAGAATAACTTTGAGGCAACTGACAAAAGTGTCACGCCTCTCCAGTTGTTACAATCTCTAAGATTGCCCTTTTTTGGGATCTTAACAATGATTCCTTTTTTCCATTTATGAATGCCCATTTAACGTACTTTAAAAGATGGATGACGAAAAGGACTATGCATTCTATTTAGTAGTCTTCATGTAATGGAGATTTGTAATAAATGTGTGTTGATTTAATGACAATGTGTGTTGATTAATGACGATACGTGTTGATTTAATGACGATGTGTGTTGATTTAATGACGATGTGTGTTGATTTAATGACATGTTATTGAGTTATCGAGTTATTTGCGGGTCATCATCATTGCACTCCGAACATGTCCACAGGTGCTCAGATCCCCTTCTCTGCAATTCTCTCAGTGTCCAGCGACTGACAACTCCAGTTCTATGTTGGTTGACAAGTCTTCTTACACGGCTACTAAGTTTCTCATTTCTGGCTGTGCCCATCTTAACTCCCATTTCCATCATCCAAAGAAGTGACGTGGATCTGTGATTGTCGAAGTACTGTGCTCTTCCCTCATCTAGGAGGGCATTGATGATGTCCGCCCAATCCATTGGTTGCCCGTCCTCAACGACAGCGCTAGTCAACCTGTCCGCTCTTTCATTTCCCCGTACTCCCGCATGTCCAGGGACGTAGACAAAGGTGACCTTACGTATTTTGGATTTCTGCAACGACTCTACCCATTGCATGCGTACAGAGCCCGCCTCCACTTTTTTAATCATGCTCATCGAATCACTCAGTATACATGCGTGGGTATAGTCTTGTGTCTCTAACCATTTGAATGCCTTGGTCACTGCCATCGCCTCCATTGTCATGCTACTCGTGGTCATGACGTATGCACCACTGTCTTCCTTGACTATTCTGCCTGCCGAGCGTGCTGTAAATGCCCATGCACTTCTTTGGTGTCGTATTACAGATCCGTCTGTATAGATGACTGCATCTTTCTCATCAGTGTTATCGCAGCATAAACCACTTTTAAGTGTCGTGCGAATGGTATCGGTTGTGATTGTGAGATCTTCTTCCAGCCCTACATCCTTACACAATTATGACAGCAGCGATCCACGTATCCTCATTCTTACAGTCTCATTTCTTTGGTCCGTCTGCTCAACGTAGCGGGCAAGCAGTGCCTTCCCTTTGCTCTCATCAGATTTGTGCCATATCCGGCCTGTGCTCTGAAAGTCGGGTTTGCCTCTGTGTCCGTGTTGTGCCATTCATGCTCTGATGAAGGCGCCAGAATGTGGCGAACGATTTTTCTGAGCACACTTTTCTGCATAAATCATCCCATTTGTCATCCTTAGCATGCTTAGAGCATAGTTTAAAGTGCATCATTTTTTGGTCGACCTCTACTTTCAGACGCTTCAAGAGCTCATGTTGTGTTCTTCCATTCCTTCTGGCTTTCTGCCATGTCTTGGCCGTTTGTCTCTTGCTCCGCCAAGCTTCCTCGACATCTACGTTCCACCAGGGTGGCTGCGTCCATCTCTCCTGCCTGCTACGAGGGGCGCTCTGTTTCCTATGTCTGATTTTGTTAATGACATCCTGGTATGTTTTCTGGTAGTGGAATGTGTGGAGCTTTCTTTTCTGGCTTCTATTTCTGCTTTCCTCAATTAGGAGGACACATGGATAGTGATCACTTCCTTGGAACCCCAGTGCACTCCACCTGCAAACGGGTGCGAAGGTGGAAGACACCAGAGCCAGGTCTATGACACTCTCAGAGTCCCCTGTTCGAGTAGCCATTCTTGTTGCCCTTCCATCATTCAAGCACACTAAATCTACTGACACTAGTGCGTTCTCTAGGTCTTCTCCCTGCTTGTTGGTTATGACGTTACCCCACTGGTTTCCTCTAGCATTAAAGTCTCCGCAGAAAATGACATTCTCTTCATCAAACTCGAAGAGATTCTGCCATTGTTGTGTGTTCACCTTCCCATTACAGGCATACACATTAACAATCACGAAATAAACTGGGGTCTTCACCGTAGCCGCATGTATCTGCAAATCTGCATTGTCCCACGCAGACATATCGACCTCCGCTGCCACCATATTGTTGCGCACAAGGATGGCCTACCCAAGGTGTCGTCTATTGTAAAAGCAATGAAAGCCAATAGTACTTACTGTCCTGTCACCAAGAAGAGTTTCTTGCAAAACCATTTTATCGGCGCCGCACAGTAGCTTATCAAGAATGGGCCGTCGTTGATTTATGGACCCACAATTCCAATAAGTAACGCGCACATACTCTAGGCCTAGCCTCTCACACTTTGACAGTTTAATGCCACCCCGCTTGCCCTGTCGTGTTTTCCTTCTTCGATGATGTCGTTTGGGCTGCATCTGAATACTTACACTTACCGTTGTCATAGATGAACGTCGCTGACCGTCGATGCTGTGGATGGTCTAGACCAGTGGTGGCCAACTTGAGGTTGCCCGAGGGCCGGATTAAAGCCAAGGCCAAGACCCGCGGGCCACACTTAAGAATATCATCAAAAATGACAGTAGGGACCTATGCGATATAGTAATATATAAATAATGCTTGCACTTTGACTACATATTTGATTTGTAACAAATCCATTAATTATTCATTTTAAAATTACCTTTAATGTCTCAGTGCGACGATTGTGACTTGTCACAGCTTTCCAATAGAGATTTGAAGTCCACTTCCATTTTTGACGTGGCGATTCGGAGAGTATGGGACAATGTCGAATCTGTCATTCTGTTCCTGGTCTTAGATTTAATTAACTTCATGGAAGAGAATGTTGTCTCGCAGAGATATGTGCTGCCGAATATAGAGCACATCTTTAGTGCCCATTTTCTCAGACACGGGTAACGTTCATTTGGTAGCAATTTCCAGAAGTCAGCTCCTAATGCCTTTACAGTACTGTAAAGTGGAAGGGGTCACACTGAAGGTCACACAACTCTAGTTGAAGATCTGATGGCTGGCACTCCACTGTGCACTTAATTGGGTTATTAAAAAGTTCCGTTTGCGGACGAAACATTTCAAAATCTTGAAATCGTCGATCAAATTCACAAATCAAATGTTCAATGTCAGCTGCGTACTTACTGAAGTTTGCACTTTCTATCTCTGACAACAACTGCTTACAACTTGAAAAATGGAACAGATCATTTTTTTGCAAAGAAAGTCTAAATAGATTCAGCTTCTTTTTAAAACCATCAACATATCCCATCAATTGAAAAATGGTTTGCTTTTCCCCTTGTAGCTGCAAATTCAATATGTTCAAATGTTGTGTGATGTCTGTGAGATATGCCAGATTATGAAGGAAATTAATGTCTTTGAGTGCATGTTGAAGATCAATGGAGCATGGTAAGTTCTCTCGCAGGAAGTCATAAATGTCATTCTTCAGTTCAAAAAATATTATTAAACATTTCCCTCGACTAAGCCATCTTACTTCTGTATAAAGCAGGAGATCACCGTAGCTAGAATCTACTTCCTCTAAAAATGATAAAAACTTCCTGTGATTTAAAGACTGGTGTCCTCCTCTTATCAAATTTGTTATTTTCACAACAGTAGCCATGGTGTCTTTTAGATTTATGGACTTTGCACAAAGGGCCTCTTGATGAATTATGCAATGCAATGTAGGTACGTTAATTTTGTTTTGCTTTAGAAGTCCAACAAAACCAGTATTTGAACCAATAAAAGCTTTGCAACCATCAGTACACACTGCAGACAACTTTCCAAAACCACCTACTTCATCTACGGCACTATGAACTGCAGAAAATATGTCTGTCCCTCTACAAGTGTCATGCAAAGAGCAAACTTTCAACAATTCTTCAATAACAGTAAAATCCTCCTGGATAACTTTAACAAAAATAAGAAACTGGCAAGTGTCAGTGATGTCAGTACTTTCATCAATCGCGAGCGAAAAATATGAGCAGTTTTCAATACAAGATTTTAAACTTTGAGACAGTTGCAGACTGATGTCTTCTGTTCTTCTGGCTACAGTTTGTTTTGAAAGAGGCACAGATTCAAATTCTTTGGCTATTTTTTCTTGACCGAATGCCTTTGCCATTTGAATCGCACATTTCTTCACAAAATTTCCGTCAGTAAAGGGTTTTTTAGATTTTGCAAGCTCATAGGTAACTGTATATGATGCAATGATCGATGACTCTTTAATTTTATTGCCCTTTGTATACATACTTTGCTGTTGATTCAACTTTGTCTTCAGCTGTTCAACCAAAAGCTTCCTAGCTTCAATGCTATGTTTCTCATACATGTTTTGATGATGTGTGGCATAGTGCCGTTTTAAATTATATTCCTTCAAAACGGCTAACACTTGAACGCAAATTAAGCACTGAGGTTTACTATCCTTATTGAAGATGAACAAATAATCTAATTCCCATTCAGGTTTAAATATGCGATTTTCACAATCAACTTTTCTACGTTTTAACATGATTTAATACAAAATCTCACATCAAAGTTAAAAGTCACAGAATGTTGGTCCACTATCGAAAATAAGTCCAGATTTGACAGTTATACACAGACTTGTGTTTGACAATGAAATCAAAGATTGTGACCAAATAAACACGTTGCAGTCATTTTATGGACAAGACAAGACGATGGGATCAAAGGGAATGAAGGCGAACTGTGAAACATTTTGAATGTAACTTCAAAGACAGAATTAGAGCTACGAAGTCCCCTCACCCCTGTCCCTCCCAACCTCATTAACCCTTACCGCGAAATGAAAGAGCCACCACAAGTCCAGACGACAAATGTTGAGCCAAAGATCTGACGCTACCACCGCACTGACAATAAAGCAACTTTGCGGTACCAACTCGAAGCAAAGACTTTGAATATTGTCGGCACCATTAGTTGTGCAGTGTGTGTGTGTGTGTGTGTGTGTGTGTGTGTGTGTGTGCGTGCGTGCGTGCGTGCGTGCGTGCGTGCGTGCGTGCGTGCGTGTGTGTGTGTGTGTGTGTGTGTGTGTGTGTTATTTGAAATTATGTTGCCAATCTAGCTGTTGCGAGAAATTGACAGATATTTTCAAATTGTGTATTCTTGAACGATAGAAGAGTTAACTCCGACACGGATTAAAACCAGGAGAAATCCGCTATTAGGGGTAAAAAATGAAGTAAGTCCGTGGAGCTTCGCGGGCCAAGAAAACTAGGCTGGCGGGCCGGATCCGGCCCGCGGGCCGCCATTTGGCCACCCCTAGTCTAGACTCACGTGCACTTACTCAGTCGCACGGTCCAGAACCCGTTTCCACGTTATAAACTGACCAACTCCAGTAAATAGCTCTGCAGCACGCGGATACACTGAGAGCCTTCCACAAATTAAATGAATTACGCATCCATGACGACAGACCGGCGTAAACAAACCGCCATTTTTTGACGCGTTCAATAGTGCAATCAACAACAAGGATGAATATCAGTGATTAAATAAAGAAATTGTAACAAAATGCAATGAATCAAAAGAAGCAATGTGATTTACACCAAATAGAAATCGCGTACAATCACATGATCCCTTAAAATATCAATAAAAACAAACATAATAAAATAAAATAAAAACAAAGACGATGTTATATTATATTATATTATATTATATTATATTATATTATATTATATTATATTATATTATATTATATTATATTATATTATATTATATTATATTATATTATTTATATTATATTATATTATATTATATTATATTATATTATATTATGTTATGTTATGTTATGTTATGTTATGTTATGTTATGTTATGTTATGTTATGTTATGTTATATTATGTTATGTTATGTTATGTTATGTTGTGTTATGTTGTGTTGTTGTGTGTGTGTTGTGCTCTGTGCTGTGCTGTGCTGTATTGTATTGTATTGTATTGTATTGTATTGTATTATTATGTGACCCTTTCGCGGCAAACAATACATAGAAGTCTTTTTTCATTCATTTTCAATATTATTTTTTTTCAGAATTTCCAGTACTATATTGTTATGTAGTGTTAAATTTTGTTTACTTAAATATGTGTGTGTGTATGTGTCATCCATTGTTCCTTGCCGGATTCCTACTGAGCCGCAACGTCTTTTGATTTTGTGTTGTCTCTAACTACCTAAAGCTGTAACCGTACCACTTATTTTTTATTTGTTCCCATTTCATATATATCATCTTTTTTAATTAACACAGCCCTCTGTTCTCCATCATACGATATCATCATTCATCGTAAACAATCGGAAAATCGAAACACGATCAAAACGGATGAAACACACAGCTCATGGTGTGCACAAAGCACTTAACTCAGTAGCTCATGCAACAAGCCGGACTTGGAATATAAGGAATTTACAATAAGGAACACTTTTCAGACATAGCCTTCAATGGTTCCTGCCGCCTATCCACAACATTGACCGGAAGTTGAGGCTTTAATGTATAGGAAAGTAAAGTAAAGAGAGTCAATAGCGGATTAAAACCTGTTGAGACTCTTAAGCAGTCGAATTCTCAGGACACTAGCAGATTATCTCCTTATATGTTTTCAACTTTGTGAATCTACAACGTAAACCATTCAATTTTATTACCTAAAATTAACAAGCTATAAATGGAATCTATTTAAGGATTTCTTGGCTTTCCCACAGTCAGCTATAGATAATAAATCTACAGTTGGCTCAATGATATATTGAATGGCTATATAGAATGCCTGCACGCTGAGGGGGAAAACCCAAGGGTTGTGATGTTCCAACATTGCGAGCAGGGGCCGTCTATAGTTAACATTATTGAAGATATCACAAGCTTGGGAATGCTTTTAGGAAAACCTCATAAGCCCTTGGTTTTTTTAATATAGGAGGTGACATAGTTCCTTGTCACCTTCGCCATCTATATCTCTGAACCTTCCCGTTATTGGAGTTTTCCGAAAACAGCCCAATAATAGTGACGTCTTGAGCTGCGAGAGCTATAGACGGCTGACGTCATTTTTACCCACAACCGACTCTGCTCGCAATGCTGAAGACGTCACAACCTTTGGACGGTTCCCCCCTCAGCGGGCAGGCGATGGCGACGGCTGTGACTTTTCTTTTGATAGTATACATAATAGCATAACTACATCATTCATTTGGGGGAAAAAAAAAAAAAAAACTTTTTCCAACCAGGACCAAAATAAGGTCACTGTGACTGGGAGTATCAGTTTTTAGCACAGCCAACTATACAGCATTGATTTCGCTTTTAACTCTTTCGGTACGTTTCGACGCACTGTGCGCCGTGCTGATTTTGGCCGCGTACGTTTCGTCGCATAGTGCGTCGCTCTCAATTTGATTAGTGTGAACCGTCATCAAACCATATTCTTTTAACATGCTTTGTTTCATCTTGGTATTGGTGAAATCTAATACTTTGTTCAATTATCTAACAAAATCATATACCATATGTTATATGTTAGATAAGTATAAATATGTAAATTGATTCTTAAAACATGAAAAATTGTGTATTTGACATCTCCTCCGATGCATTGATAAAAAGCTTCTGTACGGTAAAAGTTAACTGAAGTATGTACTTGGAAACAGATTAAGAAAATGTGATTATAGTTTTCTCTCTAGAACAAGTTAGTGTTGCCTTCATCCGTTTCTGCTGGACCCTGAAAGACGTTGAGATTCACCTGCTGGCGCTGGGCTTTGTTTATTTGGTGAATCATTCACTGAAGAGAGTAATAAAAGTAGACGTTAGCGGTGGTGGTAAAGATAAAAGTGATGGTTATAGCCATGAATCGTTGGCCACAACGATGATGTTCATGGTGGCAATGTTTATGATGACGGTATTGTGTAGATGTAAAAGAGGTGAGATGCAGAATAGCTCAGGTGAAAGCAGCTGTAAAAAAAATGAGGAAGATACTATGCAATCTGTTTTTGACAATAGAAACAAAAAAAGAGTTCTTAAATGTTATATAGAGGCAGTCTTAACATATGGATGCGAATCATGGACAATAGGACAACAGACAAGAAAATCACTGGAGTCTGTAGAAATGTGGTTTTACAGAAGAATGTTGAGAGTACCATGGACAGCTAAGAAGAGTAATGAAGATGTTCTGAGAGAGGTCAAAGCAAAAAGAGAGCTAATTTCCAATATTAGGAAGAAACAATCATCATTTTTTGGCTATGTAATGAGAAGAGAACAACTGGAGTATATTGTAACAACTGGAAAAATTGAGGACGAAGAGATAGAGGGAAGCAAAGAGAAAAAATAACAGACAGCTTAAGAGAATGGCTTGGCAGAAGGTCAACAATAGAAATGATAAATAGCTGCCGAGATCGAAGGTTGTGGAGAGATATGATCACCTACGCCAGTAGGCCCGGTACTTGATGATGATGATTGTGTACACGACCAAGATGTAGATAATGTTAACGGTACTGATGACGTTCATGTTGATGACAACAACTGTTATCATTGGGGGGGGGGGGCCTTTGTATGCTAATTTGGAAAACCACCCGACTGGGCTACCGACGATCGGACAACCCGTGTTTGATTACCGACTCAAGCAGTGTAAGTTGTCCTCATGGCTGGAAAAAAATACCCCCGCGATCGACCCAGCCGCTGGCAGTAATGATTACCAGAGTAGTACTCTGGGAAGGTGAGGAATTCGGCCTCGCATCGTGGGTTTCGATGCTTGAAACGACGCTATCCAGAAGTCTCCGAACGCTTCTAGATAGGCGGCCGAGCACATGTGGGTGAAAACTCGAGTTCTAATACGCTGATTCAAGTCTCGTACTGTACCTTTACCTGTTGTGATGCTTATTTAAAATATCAAGTTCGTGGCAAAGGTAATGAGAATAAAAAGACAATGTTGATGTCCACAATTATGATAATTTACACCACGAACAACATGAAACAATATTTTAATACTTGATGTCGTGTATTAATGCATTAATTAGAATGCAGGAGATAGTTTCCAGTCTAGTGAAGTGTAAAAGTAATGATCTAATACTATTCGTGGTTATCCTGCATTTGGTCGGCATTAACTGCAACTGGCGACCGCGTATTGACACGGCCGGCTTCCTCACCCGCCACGGTCTGTATCCCGCATCACTCAGCTCATTAATCTTACTCATAATTGATTGCGGCTGCCACAACATAACATGTTTCCCCAGAAGCTGGGGCTAGCACCAACAATCAAAACGGACTGCTCGAAACTGGATATCCCGAGATGCGTTGCCAGATAGTTCTGTGGAGATCTACAGATTGCCACAGTTGTTTCTCTTCGCGCTAGACTTTATGCATGATGAGATCTCCGTCCTGATAGGCTGGCACTTCTATTCTTTTTTTCCTCTAGTGTTTAAGACTGGTATCTACTTATATATTGCTCTGTATATTTTTAGTTTATTTTCTGTCTTTACTCGCGATGATCCTTCAGGTGAAAGCTGCAGAAAAGTAATAATAAACTAGCTGCTATTAAATCATTTTGTAATTTATATAATCTGATTAATCATTATGATGTGAGTTGGTCTACAGGCAAGTGGGTAACCTTTGGATAAGAATAACTCGGGTTTTATTCCCATTACAGGGGGGGGGGGTGGAAATTTTAAAACACCCGTGGTTTCTTCGTGGCTTTACTCCCGCTCGGTCTCTGGACAATACCGTTGCCATAATCCACAACTTGGCCGTCTACACAACACAAGCGTTGCCAACATGAACATCAATACACTTTGTCCTGCCTGGAAGACCGGCGCACTCAATCTGTATGAAAAAAAAAAACGTTCTTAAAAAAAATGTCATGGCAGTCCTACTCTATATTTCGGAAACATGGAGGGAAACAAAACAAATAATTCCTTTATAATGCCTCCGTCAGCTTTTAAATATCATATGGCCAAATACAACGGCAAATGAAAACTTTGGTCGGATGGAACTGCCAAGATACTAAACAGGAACGCTGATCAAGAAAATTAAATGGGAAGGGATTGGCCACACAATGCGAAGACCACCATTACAAGATCATCAATAAATTGGAATCCACAAGGAATTATTAAAGTTGAAAGGCCCAAGAAGAATCGGAGAAGAAACGTCCAGCTTGTAAGTGTGTGTGTGTATGTGTGCTGGCCAAGGCTCATATCTTGGTGTGTCCGTGTCAATCATGTCTCATATCTTTATGTATGCCTGAGTTTAGTAATATCTCATATCTTAGTGTGTATCTGTGTTAGTCATGTGTCATATATTTGTGTGTGCATGTCTGGGTTAGTGATATCTCATATCTTTGTGTGCATGTTTATGTTAGTCATATCTCATATCTTTGTTTGTGCATGTCTGTGTTTATCATATCTCATATTCTTTTGTGTGCATGACCTATGTTAGTCATATCTCATATCTTTGTGTGTATGTCTATGTTAGATATGTGTCATATCTTTGTGTGTGCATGTCTATGTCAGTCATATCTCATATCTTTATGTGCATGTTTATGTTAGTCATGTGTCATATATCTTGATGTGTGTCGGTGTTAGTCATGTCTCATATCGCTGTGTGCATGTCTGTGTTAGTTTCATCTCATATCTTTGTGTGTGCATGTCTGTGTTAGTCACCTCTAGTGACTCGAGCAGATGGTGCTCGTAAACCTGGGAGGGCCGACCATCTAAGGGCAGAATCCCCCTACAGAAAAGATCATCTGCTGCCTTGCAGGAAAATTGGGGACAATCAAAGGCTAAGTAAAGCAAACCTGAATAAAATGCTGGCTGAAATCGGATGCACTGGGCCACTGGCGCAGAACACAGTGCAACGTTTTAACGGGTGTTCAATCAGAGTGGATCTGGCAGACTCTAATTGTGATATTCGGACTGTAGGGTCGATCAACACACTTAACCTGACAGCTGACTTCATGTGAAAGTCTGGAATCCTACTCTGATAGAGTCCTGTTCGCAGAGAGAGAGAGAGAGAGAGAGAGAGAGAGAGAGAAAAGGAAAAGTTGAAGGATAGACGTGTGTTCACTTGTAGAAGACAGTGACGAGTTGACAGAGTGTGATTGCTGCCGTTTCCACGACGAGGTAAAGAACAACTAAGTCCAAAGTATCAAGACTGACTGAATAACTTTGAAGGAACAAGGAGTAAAAAAAAAAGATAGAATCCTATCTGACCTCGTGTATTAATTAGTCCATAATTTTTATATCACCGGGACATCTTTGTATGTGGTCAAAACTACGCTAGTGCCGTCTTTCTTGTCGAGAAATAAATATCTCCGGAACGCATTTAAGGCTGGATGAAATTAGAAGCCATGTATCAGTATCTAGCTTGATATATTGTGTTCTTACCAGAGAGAACAGTTACATCTACTTTAGTAGAGATTAAAGATTGATCTCTTTTTGTATCAGACTGAAGTTACATCTACTTTAGTAGAGATTAAAGATTGATCTCTTTTTGTATCAGACTGAAGTTACATCTACTTTAGTAGAGATTAAAGATTGATCTCTTTGTGTATCAGACTGAAGTTACATCTACTTTAGTAGAGATTAAAGATTGATCTCTTTTTGTATCAGACTGAAGTTACATCTACTTTAGTAGAGATTAAAGATTGATCTCTTTTTGTATCAGACTGAAGTTACATCTACTTTAGTAGAGATTAAAGATTGATCTCTTTGTGTATCAGACTGAAGTTACATCTACTTTAGTAGAGATTAAAGATTGATCTCTTTTTGTATCAGACTGAAGTTACATCTACTTTAGTAGAGATTAAAGATTGATCTCTTTGTGTATCAGACTGAAGTTACATCTACTTTAGTAGAGATTAAAGATTGATCTCTTTTTGTATCAGACTGAAGTTACATCTACTTTAGTAGAGATTAAAGATTGATCTCTTTTTGTATCAGACTGAAGTTACATCTACTTTAGTAGAGATTAAAGATTGATCTCTTTGTGTATCAGACTGAAGTTACATTACTTTAGTAGAGATTAAAGATTGATCTCTTTTTGTATCAGACTGAAGTTACATCTACTTTAGTAGAGATTAAAGATTGATCTCTTTTTGTATCAGACTGAAGTTACATCTACTTTAGTAGAGATTAAAGATTGATCTCTTGTGTATCAGACTGAAGTTACATCTACTTTAGTAGAGATTAAAGATTGATCTCTTTGTGTATCAGACTGAAGTTACATCTTTTTCTATGTCAAATTGAAGTTACATCTCTTTCTGTAACAGGCAACATTTATGTTACAAGTGCTGTTTCTTCGTTTTCTAGAACTTTATTGTTGTCTTATCTCTTCTCTATAACCGAGCTGCATCTTTCATCTCCTTGTGGCAGACCTACCATTAACATAACACGAGAGTCAAAAGAAAATTAAAGAAAGACAAACTGTTTTCAAACATACTATACTGTCCACTACGCCTTTCGTTTTTCCCTTCTGTAGAGAAACATCATGTCTGCTCAACAAGCGTCAGTCATAAACAAATGTCGAAGAATTCACAAAGTCCCGGCAGAGACATCTGTAGATTCCTAAATAAACTAACAAAACACAGCACGCAGCGCCCCCTTGCGGCGCGTCTGAACAATATTTGATTCCTGAACGTCAACAGAACATACTAGGCAGCCAACATTTCACTTCATTAGGAAGTTTGGCGATAAATGAGTCGCTCTATGATTTCATCATTTTCCGCGCGTGACTTTTCTCAATTCTTCCTTGGCTAGAGAGCTGTTTGTAAATTGTTTAATGTTTATTATATTGTCTTTTTTAAATGAGGAAGTAATTCAACGAGAGATGAAACTTTATTTGAAAAGAGGAACGGAGAAGTTTGTTCAAAAATGTGTGGATTAATTGCAAATAGTCTATCTTCTATGCTGATATGATGGTTGAGTGAGCGTAAAGTAACAGAAAAGATGGGACACGATAAAAAATGAGAACAAACAAGGATGATAAGAAAAAATATATAATAACAAATGCGGTAACGAAAGCCTCGCGCCATTTTAAACAGCAGAGAAATAAGTTAGGAAGAATAAAATTTAAATATTTGTTTAACGTACGGAAGTCACGAACTATTATGTCGGGAAAAAATATTAATATTAAAAAGGTGAAGAGAATTGTATTTATATAGTTTTAAAAAAAGAAGAAAATAGTTTTAATTATTAACAAATGTTATTACATGTATATCAATATTCATTGTTTTATCTGTAAACACATAGATGACCGCTGACGTCAAAGCCTGACTGACAAAGATCATGTTGGACTGATCGTGATGGTCCTGGAGCTGATCGTGATGGTCCTGGAGCTGATCGTGATGGTCCTGGAGCTGATCGTGATGGTCCTGGAGCTGATCGTGATGGTCCTGGACTGATCGTGATGGTCCTGGAGCTGATCGTGATGGTCCTGGAGCTGATCGTGATGGTCATGGACTGATCGTGATGGTCCTGGGCTGATCGTGATGGTCCTGGAGCTGATCGTGATGGTCCTGGAGCTGATCGTGATGGTCCTGGAGCTGATCGTGATGGTCCTGGAGCTGATCGTGATGGTCCTGGAGCTGATCGTGATGGTCCTGGAGCTGATCGTGATGGTCCTGGAGCTGATCGTGATGGTCCTGGAGCTGATCGTGATGGTCCTGGAGCTGATCGTGATGGTCCTGGAGCTGATCGTGATGGTCCTGGAGCTGATCGTGATGGTCCTGGAGCTGATCGTGATGGTCCTGGAGCTGATCGTGATGGTCCTGGAGCTGATCGTGATGGTCCTGGAGCTGATCGTGATGGTCCTGGAGCTAATCGTGATGGTCCTGGAGCTGATCGTGATGGTCCTGGAGCTAATCGTGATGGTCCTGGAGCTGATCGTGATGGTCCTGGAGCTGATCGTGATGGTCCTGGAGCTAATCGTGATGGTCCTGGAGCTGATCGTGATGGTCCTGGAGCTAATCGTGATGGTCCTGGAGCTGATCGTGATGGTCCTGGAGCTGATCGTGATGGTCCTGGAGCTGACATCTATGACTGCTCTTGATGTCGGATGCTTCGGATCAAATGACGTCAATATAACAGTTCAGTTTTAAACTGCGATTCAAGAGGAACAACGAAGCAAAAAAAGACAAAGAAAAATATACAGACGATGTGCCATTGACCGCTTAATGAGAAATTGCATAAAGCACGGTGTTGAAGCAATAATTATTAAGATATTAGCAGTGAACGAAAGAGTAACACTCTATGAAAGCGACAAACCTGTATGACTAATGTTATGTTGTTTTATATTAGTATCATCATCTTTGCACTCCATTCGATCTTCTCCTCAAAATGTTCATCAGCAACAATTAACTGTACTTGAGTTGGAAGACAATTCCTCTCATTCAACCAGAACCTCGTTTTGATCTAGAAATGGGAATCTTCTTCCCGAGCCTTTTCGCAGCTGGGCGGCTTAGTTCCAGTTCTTTCAAAGATTATACCCATATCTCTTATGTGCTTAATGATATCTATCCTATCCATTGGCTGATTGTCTGCGGTTATCGCTGAACCAGCCAATACATTTGCTCTTTTGTTGTTGTCAACACCAGGGTGCCCTAGGATGAACTTCAAGGTAACACTGCAGATCTTTGAGACAATGCCTGCGGATGAAGTCTATCTGGATTCTACGGATCAAGCTCATCAAGTTTCTTAGCACACAGACAAGGGTGTAACCTTGAAACTCTAACTGGTAAACACTCTTGCCATGGCCATGATCTCTGTCGTCTTATTACTGACTTTGAGTGGGCGCTATTATTTCCATGAATAGTTCTGCCACTGGAACGTGCAGTGAACGTCGAAACGCTTCGTTGATGGCGCACTACAGAACTGTCTGCGTAGATCAGAGCATTCGTTTGATTGGACTTTTCTCAGATGAAGGCATTAACCTCAGCATTAATCAAAATCGGTTTCTATTTTCTTCATCCTCTGCCTAGTGTGTCGATGACAGAGAAAGTAGTACAGAAACATAGAATCGCAGTCCAACACGATTTGTACCAACATGACGTATTGTTCAACTCATAAAATACAAGCTACCAATTTGTGCAACTGATAATAATGTTATTATTAACGGATGTTATTATTATTATTATTATCGGAGTGGGAATGTGTTGTGAAAACGTGCCACTGGCACCCCAATTGAAAGTGTGCCAATGAGGATCAGAGTTAACGTTTGAATAAACAATGCAGACAATCATGATGAAGCTACAGCTATGTTGTAGGCTCTGCACAAATAGAGCGATGCTATCGGCTTGTAAGGTAATTCCGGATATACTACTCTCTAACTACCTTTTTACCGTATTATACTATTGCTGGAGTCTTCCTATTGTACAAAATGGCACTATAGGTCGTTTCAAAATATTTTGAAGGTGTTTAAAATTCCATATCTCTGCAACCAATTGATTGATAATGCTGAAATTTTGCATATGGTCTTGTGATTTTTTGGTCCCAAGAAGTACATTCATTTCCTCACCAACAAACGTATAGTTTTAAATATTCTTTATTTGAAGTATACAAATTTAAGGCATTTTGGTCAAACCATATATTTGGAGGAATTACCGCTTCATATGAGTGAGCACCCACGGACTTGTCATCTTGAACGTAATGCGCGCCAATTTCCCTGTTTTAAGCACTAAAAACACATAAAACGCGTCATAGTTATAATTTTATATCCGGTGCATCCCATTTCCTGTCGTTTTGTTGTGATTTATGTGCAACGGCGTATCCTAATTATTGGGTAATTTCGTTAAATTTGTGATCTGTTAGTCAATGGGTATAAAAGTAAAGTTCCTTACATTGCAATCAGTGGCAATAAAGGTGTATAAATATTTTTGCATAGAAGCTAAGCGTGGAAAACTGTATCGAAGCATCTCAAAGCCAGAAAAGAGAACTATTCACGCATTGGGTATAAGCAAACGCTTTTTCAAACAAGTGCTTAAAGCTAACGGAGTGTCCAGTTCAATCAAGACTAGGACGCTAGGAAGAAAGAAAGTAGTAGATAGTTTTGACAAGGAAGTGATTAGAAGAGCAATTTGTAAAATGTTCGATTCCAAAGAAACTGTGACTTTAAGAAAACTGAAAATTCGACTGAGAGCAGAAAATGACATTGTTGTGTCGAAAACAACATTATGGAGAACTGTTAGAAGCATCGGTTTTACGTTTAGAAAGTACGATAGTGGTAGAAATGTCATCTGCGAGAAGCCGCACTTAGTTTCTATGAGGAGTAAATATTTACGTGAAGTACGGGAAATGCGTAACCAAGGTTATGATATTGTATTTCTAGATGAATCTTGGATAAATTCTCACCACACAAGTGCCAAGGAATGGCAGTTATCAGATGGAAGTATTAAAAGATGTGTACCCACTGGAAAAGGACAGCGTATTATAATGGCACATGCAGGCAGCCGAAAAGAAGGGTTGGTGAAAAATGCAGAACTTATATTCACCTCTAATTATACTGACAACAGGGACTATCACACCGAGATGAATGGCCATATATTTAGAGAGTGGATTGAAAATACTCTTCTTCCAATTCTAGACAGACCATCCTGTCTGGTAATGGACAACGCGTCGTACCACAACGCTGTGGCAGAAGAAGACAAAATTCCTACATCTACCAGTACAAAAGATGTTATAAAGATTTGGCTAAGAAAGGAAGGAATTCCATTTAACGAGGGATTTTTGAAACCTGAATTACTGTCACTTGTTAAGAAATCGCAAAAGACCAAAGTATTCCAAATAGACAAAGTCATTCAACAGCATGGTCATACGTGCTTGAGACTGCCCCCTTATCATCCACAATTAAACCCCATTGAACTCGTTTGGGCAAAAATTAAAGGGCAGGTGGCAGCTGAGAATACAAGTTTTAAACTATGTGATATAAAAGGACTGACATATGCTGCTCTATCACAGATTGACAAAGATTTTTGGTGCAAATGTGAAGATCATGTCTTAAAAGAAGAAAATGACTATTGGAAAAAAGATGGACTATCGTTCGTTCAGCCCAGATTAGTAATCAATATGTTAGACTCCTCTGATTCAGAATAAATGAAATAATAATGGACGTTTTTATATGTCCGCATGATCAATCTTTAGCTAAAGTTGATAACGTTTTGAAAATGTAAAGATTCTTGATATGTGTACTGCAGGCATGCAAAGAAACTAAATCACTTTCATATGTCTTGTTTACGTAAAATAATGAAAGTCACATGGAAAGACATAAAACGAACAATGTAGCTCTTACAGTGAAGAGGATCCCGTGCTTACATCGGACTCTTTAGTCACATGCGTACCCATAAACAATAACTTTGCTTGATATGTCATGCTCGTTATCGCTCGCAACGGATAATTAATTTTTTTAAATGTATTCTTTGTTGTATATTGTTTAAATAGTTTTCATTAATGGAACTGTTTATACGCTGAATTGTTTTAGACCGTCTGTAAAGGCTATAACATTGACATTCTCATAGTATTTTAAAGAAAGTAAACAATAGAAAGTAAACAGTTGATAAACGCCTCCAACTTTCAAGTTGTGTAGAGACGCCTATGTCGAGAAGCTGATTTCCATTAATGTACGGTAAATTATTTTCTCCAGGAGCAAAAAGATCCGTAAATTCACTGAGATCAAAGGAAAGTGCTGCTTCATGATGAAGCATACTTCCTACATCATTAAATTTTGTGAAATCGGTGGGACCTTGGAAAAACAAGGCCAGATGCAAAAAATCAAGTTTGTAAGTGCAGGGAAAGAGGAGATATTTCATGTTAATCGTGAACATTTAGATTTGAAACGACCAATAGTAAAAAAAATGCAGCATACACAATGCAATCTACACGCAGTATGCCAGTTAGGATTTTAATTTTGCTCGTGAAAGGAATAACATTTGACCCTTCGGCGAAATGAACCTGCGATGTCAAGCTACCTGGCCAATGAACAATTTATTTAAAAAAACTATTATAAAAAAAAAAAACTATAATAAACTAATATTCAAAAGTATATCGTAAATCATAATTATCGAGTGCCATCTCCGCAACGAATGTTGGCCACCATGGAGCGCCATTCTGCTCTCTCTCTCTTGCTTTGATGGTGCAGGTTGTCATAGGCTAATTTGTCCATCTTTTGATGTTACTCGTCCATGCTAGTCTTGGTCTGCCTCTGCCTCTTTTACCCTGTATTTTCCCCTCCAAGATTACTTTTAGTAGGCTGTTGTGTTTATATAGTAAATGCATTTTTAAGATTGTCATCAGCTGCACTATTCGGGAAGATATATGCAGATGTTTCTCTGTGACATTATTTTAGAGACACCAGATAGAAGCACGGATACGTACGGGTAAGCTGAACTACTTTGAACATGGAAAAATGATCATTAACTGACAGATTTGAGAACCGACTAATAAGCCTTGCTCATCATCAAACTTGGCTGTCACCTGGTCTATCACCTGGCTATAAAGTGTTTATCAAAACAGTCACTGTTTTTTAATTGTCGTTTTCACACTCAGAAAAAAAAGTTTCATGACAGACCATATTTGTATATTTGTTTATTATCTGATGTATCTGATATACGCGTTGCAGTTTGATATTGCAGTCCGCTTTCAAACTCGTAAAGCAGGTGTTCATGATTTTGTATTGAGGTATTTGGGACAAGTCACATTGATCTGCGACGTCTCTCCAATAAAACTGTTTCTTCTTTCACATTTTCTACATTTATTTCCTCTTTCTTTCTTCCATTTGCTTCTTCATCTTTTATTTCTGCTTCAAATCTCGTCTAATCAATAAAAATATATCCTCTCGTAAAATGTCTTTCTTCACGTCATACAGCTGGCTACAGTTGAGCCTAGAAGGCCACACGTCACGTGGTTTTCATTTAATATAGTTCTGAAAGATATACTCTGTTGACCTTTTCTTTCTTTCATGAATCCGTGTCTGCTTGCCCAATCTTATACTGGCTGTGCCTCTGGTAGCTGCTGGTTCTCAAACTCAAGATAATCGCATGATCAATTTTACATGAGAAGTAGACTTTCTTTAGTGCCTTAGAACCTTCTTAACTTAAAAAATATTTCCGCTTTCGTTTCTATTTACATTATCGTGATCGCCTTATATGTATTTCTTTTTTGTTTTCATGTCGAATTTGACTATCTTTTGCTTTAGCAAATTTATTTGAATATTAGTTTCATCGTACATTGAAATGGACACGGCCCAGTTGCTTACGTGAGTCCCACAGCGCTGGATAGCATGTTTTTTTTTAAAAATCTATTTGTTTATTATACTCCCCTACATGAAGATGTAGCTGTTTTGTTCTTTTGTCAATTTACTGTTGATGTTGTAATTAAGTCTTCAGTTTTTTTTGCCTTAGCTCTAAAAATGATTGGATGGTACCTTCTCAACAAAAACCAGCATCAAGCCATTGTCAAATTTGTGATGTTCATTTGTTACTTTCTCCTTCACACTACATTACATCAGCACTTTCGTCTTCTCCCGCAGTGCTGTATTCCCAATTTGGGCTTTGCTTCCTCTTTCTTGTATAAGATCGCATGCTTTCTTTTTTTTTTCTCAGTATCGCTTTACTGCCCTGGTCCATACAGCTTGAAAACCCTTGAATACGAAGATTACTAACTCGGTTCTGCCTGGGCATGTTAGGGCACAATTAGCCATACAACGAACTCATCCGCCTGGCTTCTACAATTAGTGAAATTGCAGGTTGGAGAAGGTGGGCGTGGTGATTAGAATCGGAAGTCTCAAACAAGGGACTCGCGCTCTGGGAGCCCAATTAGCTTCTGGGACACTGATGTCATTCCCCCACTCAGTTTGTGATGTTCATTTTATTTCGCATGCTCTTGCAGCATATCGACTTTGGGTAGCCAATACTGCAGAAATATTTAAGTATTCATGTCTTTTTTCTCAATAGTCAAACCAAAGATGTGCTTTAAAGTGTTTGATCGTATCGCTACCGTGTTCTGCCTTCTATGTTTCTGTCCTCGTTTTAAAACAGATCTAAACACAGTCCTACGGTTAAGTTATGAAGTTTCTCACTGGCGTAGCCACCCACTTTTCTCTGTATTGTACGAAGTAGTTACAATATCAACATAATAGATGAGAAACGCTAAATAGAGAAGGCGATTGAACTTCTAGCTATTAAAACAATTTGAAAAAAGGGCAAATGTAACGTTTCATTGACATAAACTATATATAGTTATCATGAATGGGAAAATATAAAGTAAACGAGGTAGAGGAAAAAGACGACTAAAGTGGACTGACAACATCAAGATATAGACTAAATGGTTATGGAAGGCCCCGGTATCACGGCAAACGAATTAAAATCCATAATTACTCAACCGCCCGTGCAATGGAATCATCCGAATTAATATCTCATCTCCCAAACAAAGAAAAATAGCTGCAGTCCCCATCATAACAGTTTCAGTACACGTCAAGCGACGTAAGGCGAAACCGCATAGAAAGTGAACACAGCCATCTTCCCGTCATACGATATCACCATTCATCGTAAGCAATCGGAATATCGAAACACGACCAAAACGGATGAAACGCACAGCTCACGGTGTATAGACTAAATATATGTATGAACTAAATAGCGTCTACCATCAAAACAAGAGAGAAGTGGAAAATGACGATCCATTGTAGCTAATCTTCGCGTGGAGGCACAAGATGTTGATGACAATCAAATGATCGTTGTGAAAACACGAAGGTTTATTTGGGAGAGCAGCGAAATATGAAAGATAATTGTGTGAGAGTATGAACGTCTGGAGTCAGACACTAGTAAGAAGGTACAATTAAGAGGATGGTTCATGTTTATTTTGTAACTGTTCAGTCGTCATGAACGCGAAGTTACTGCATTATGTTTCTCTTTGAGAATGGATACAAATAAACAAGACAAACAAATCTGAAACAAGTGCAAAGCGTCAAATACTTGGGCACAATAATAACATCAGATGGAAGATGCATCACAGATATAAAAAGCAGAATTGCTCAGGCCAAAATAGCATTTCAGAAAATGAAAAATATCTTATGCAACAAATCTATGTCAATAGAAGTGAGAAAGAGAGTTTATCGGTGCTATATAGAAATAATTCTGACCTATGGAAGCGAATCATGGACAGTAGACAAACAAATGAAAAGACAATTAGAGGCCACAGAGATGGGATTTCTCAGAAGAATGTTGAAAATTCCCTGGAAAGCTAAAATGATCAATGAGGAAGTTCTCAAAGAGGCCAACACAAAAACGGAACTCCTAAAAACATCAGAAAGAAACAATCAACATTTTTTTCGGGCACATCATAAGAAGAGGAAACTTGGAATACATGGTTACAACTGGCAAAAAAAAAAAAAAAAAAAGAGAGATTGCTGACGACAAAGAGAGAAGATACTGGATAGCTTTGTGTCATGGCATGGAAAACAGTCAACAACAGAACTGATACGATGCACTGTAGATAGATGGACTGTGGAAGGACATGATCGCTTACGTCAACCGGTATGGCACATCATGATGATGATATTATATATATATGTGTGTGTGTGTGTGCGCGTGCGTGTGCGTGTGTGTGTGTGGGGGGGGGGCCTTTGTCGTCTTGACAGACAGTTGGTAGCAAGCAATCATGATAAGTCCATAGTTTGATAAAACATTAGTGTATCATACTGGGTGGGGGCAGCTTTAAGGAACAGCTTCTCTCGTAGCTGAATTTACCAATCCAATCTTGAACAGACAGATCCATCCACAGAACGAACAAGGTGTATTTGCGGTACCTGTCCTTGTCTCTTTTCTCTTGCGCTATTTGTCGTCTGAATTTGATATTGGCACTGTCTCAAAAAGTTGCTGTGCCATTTTTTTTTTTTCTCCATGTGCTACGATCTGCATCCCCATTTTCCCAGTTTCTTTCACTAATAAAAAATTCCGTCAAAGAAGCCCTACAAACATCCTTATATCTCAGCCCTGAACTGCACTTTGGTCTCTTTCCATCCTTAAGTTCGCCATACATTATTTGTTTGGGAATACGATTGTTTGCCATTCTTCTTACATGGCCCACCACCTTAGTTTACGGCTCCTAAGTGTTGCCATGATCGATGGGGGTTTGGCTCCTTGTAAGGCATTAGAGTTAGTTACTTTGTCCTGCCATTTGATGTTCATAATCTTTCGAAGGCAATGTACCTGAAAGATGTTTAACCTTTAGTCCTGCCCTGCATAGGTAGTCCAAATTTCTGATCCGCATAGAAGTGTACTAATCACACAACTTTAGTAAATATTAATTTTACTCCTGAGTATTAAAATGGTGCTGACCCATGCTCTATTTTTAAGTTTATCAAATGTGGGAGATACCTTTCCGAATCGGGAATATATTTCTTCATCAAGGGAGACAGTGGTTGTGACCATAGAACCGAGATAGGTGAACTTTCTCACATATTCAAGGGTTGTGTTATTTAGTGATATAGCTGCTATATATATATATATATATAATAAGTCATAGGTAAAACTGGAAGAGTAATGTTCATGACAAAAGAAAAAGCATACAGCGCATACCAAAAATGTGTTAAATCTTGAATTGTCAAGAAAAAATGATGTGGCACTGAAGTAAGACTTGTAATGTGATCGCTTCGCAAGTGCTGTAATTACTTCGTTCTTTTTCATAGCTCGCTGTATACATAGCAATCGTGCTTAATTACGCTCTTACCGTTTAACAACGTTTTATAGATGCCGCTAAGCTGTTCATTAATATTTGTCTTTAGATGCTAGTGCAATTTTCTTTTTATACTAAATATTTCTTTGCTGTTTCTCAAGTTTCAAACCAGCTCATGGGACCTCTAAATCAAAGTCCGAATTTTATTTCATCCAAAACTGCACTCGGTTCTCCAACACCATTTTTATTTTTTTTTTCCTTTACATTCGATCTCAATACTTATTTACTTTTCTATTAAAATTCCATAATTCCGTGATGTTCACCCCATCCACAACTGACAACGTAGTTTCGTGTGTTCTCTACTTATTGTGCAGTCGTCGACGCTTTTTACTCCATTCTTTCTAAGTGCTTGTGTTCACTGTACACTGATATATTCGATGTTATTCTTGTAATATTTCCTAATTCGCTTTTTTAGCTGTCTACGTCATGCATAGAAACGTTACCAGAACTACAATTCTGTTGTTGCAAGCAATTTTTTTGCATGTTTGTTCCGTGTTTAAGATCCATGTCCGTAGAACAATATTAGTTCTTCATAACACATCATGACACTTGTAGCTTTCTTTGCATGGGCATGTTTATTTTCTGGAAGTTTGACATTGCTTACATTAAATTGTTCCATATTTTCGTTATTCATATTCAATCTCTGTACCATGATTTATCATGCATCTTATTTGTTTACCTGCTTTAATCTCTGTCTTGCTATATCTCATCTTACAAATCCGTCACTCTTCAGACACCGCAAACCGTCTGGCGCTATCTTCAAGTTCATCTATAAGCACACACACACTACATCCCGATTTTAATGCAAGGATCAATGTAAACCCTCTGGAGGTTACCAGTCATTTATTTCTGATCACTCAATGGGAGAATGACTCGGCACCGCCTCTATAGTTTCCAGGATCGCTGTCTCCTTCGACGTACATCACTTCTATTGAGACAAATCAATGATGTCCTTGCGTTTGAACACACACTATTCGCTTCATCAGTGTTGGGGAAAGCTTTATTTTCATTCAAAACGCAGTTTCTGTATCAACTTGTTTGCTCATGATCCACTCGAGCTTCCTCAGAAGCGTGCATTTCGATTTTCTTCCCCTAGTGTACACAGTTTCAAATAAGGCTATTTTATTTTGTTCAGCGGTGAGAAGTGATTGTCTTTCATCGATTCTGTAAACACCGGAGCCATTCGCTTAAGAGTGTGGAGAAACGGCCCGCCGATGAGAGCTATTGATATAAGATTATGGAGAAAGGGAATCAAGTCTTTTTCTTACGCGGAAACTGCTGAACGTTGGGTGTCTGCCACCACAATTATTGGCTGAAGATATCGTGTTGGCAAAGAGGATAATCGATGTGTGGTTGATACAAACAAGAAATTGCAGGAGCGGGACGTGAAGAAAATGCGAGAAAATATTGATAATCTCTTTATAGACCAGTTAACGGTGTGATCACTCTGGGAAGACAAACTGAGATTGTGAAATCAGTCTCTCCATCTATCTATCTATCTATCTATCTATCTATCTATCTATCTATCTATCTATCTATCTATCTATCTATCTATCTATCTATCTATCTATCTATCTATCTATCTATCTATCTATCTATCTATCTATCTATCTATCTATCTATCTATCTATCTATCTATCTATCTATCTATCTATCTATCTATCTATCTATCTGTCTGTCTGTCTGTCTGTCTGTCTGTCTGTCCGTCCGTCCGTCCGTCCGTCCGTCCGTCTGTCTGTCTGTCCGTCTGTCTTCTGTCTGTCTAAAGATCGTGTGACACACACACACACATATGTATGTATATATATATATATATATATATATATATATATATATATATATATATGGCTTTTGACGTCGTGACAGACGGTTGGTAACAAACAATCATGATAGGTCAGTAGTTTGGTACAATACTATTGTCTCAAACTAAATGCTGCTTTATTGAACAGCTTCTCTCGTGGCTGAATTTGCCAATATTGGACAGACAAATCCATTTGCAGAACGAACAAGGTGTTTTTGCCGTACCTGGCCTTATTTATCTCTTTTCTCTTGCGCCTTTTGTCTTCTGAAGTTCATATCTTAATGTGTTTCTGTGCTAGACATGGTTCATATCTTGGTGTGTTTCCGTGAAGCCATGGCTCATATCTTAATGTGTTTCTGTGCTAGCCATGGCTCATATCTTAGTGTTTCTGTGCAAACCATGGCTCATATCTTAGCTTGTGTGTGTGTGTGTGCTAGCCATGGCTCATATCTTGGTGTGTGTCATGTTAGTCATATCTCGTATCTTGGTGTGTCCGTGTTAATCATGTCTCATATCTTTATGCGTGTCTGTGTTTAGTCATATCTCATGTCTTAGTGTGTATCTGTGTTAGTCATGTGTCACATCTTTGTGTGTGCATGTCTGGGTTAGTGATATCTCATATCAATGTGTGCATGGCTATGTTAGTCACATCTCATATCTTTGTGTGTGCATGTCTATGTTAGTCATATCTCATTTCTTTGTGTGCATGTCTATGTTATGCAGGTGTCATATCTTTGTGTGTGCATATCTATTTTAGTCATATCTCATATCTTTGTGTGCATGTCTATGTTAGTCATGTGTCATATCTTTGCGTGTATGTCTGTGTTAGTCACATCTCACATCTTGATGTGTGTCAGTGTTAGTCATGCCTCGTATCGCTGTGTGCATGTAATTGTTAGTCACATCTCATATCTTTGTGTGTGCATGTCTGTGTTAGTCACCTCTAGTGACTCGGGCAGATGGTGCTCGTAAACCTAAGGGCAGAATCCCCCTACAGAAAAGACAATCTGCTGCCTTGCAGGACGATTGGGGACAATCAAAGGCTAAGGAAAGCAAACCTGAATAAAATGCTGGCTGAAATCGGATGCACTGGGCCACTGGCGCAGAATACAGTGCAACGTTTTAACGGGTGGATCTGGCAGACTTTAATTGTGATGTTCTGTCTGTGGGGGCGATCAACACACTTAACCTGACAGCTGACTTCATGTGAGAGTCTGGAATCCTGCTCTGATTGAGTCCTGATCGCAGAGAGCGAGAGAGAGAGAGAGAGAGAGAGAGAGAGAGAGAGAGAGAGAGGGTACAAGTAATAGAAAGTGTTCTAATATTTTACATTGTACTTGGTACAGTAATAGAAAGTGTTCTAATGTTTTACATTGTTACTTGGTACAAGTAATAGAAAGTGTTCTAATGTTTTACATTGTTACTTGGTACAAGTAATAGAAAGTGTTCTAATGTTTTATATTGCTACTTGGTACAAGTAATAGATAATGTTCTCATGTTTTATATTGTTACTTGGTACAGGTAATAGAAAGTGTTCTAATGTTTTATATTGCTACTTGGTACAAGTAATAGAAATGTTCTCATGTTTTACATTGTTACTTGGTACAAGTAATAGAAAGTGTTCTAATGTTTTACATTGTTACTTGGTACAAGTAATAGAAAGTGTTCTAATGTTTTATATTGTTACTTGGTACAGGTAATAGAAAATGTTCTCATGTTTTATATTGTTACTTGGTACAGGTAATAGAAAATGTTCCAATGTTTTATATTGTTACTTGGTACAGGTAATAGAAAATGTTCTAATGTTTTATATTGTTACTTGGTACAAGTAATAGAAAATGTTATAATGCTTTACACTGTGACTTGGCACAGTAATAGATATTGTTCTAATTTTTTTACACAGGGGATCAGGCAAAAGTAATTGAAAATATTTTAGACCCAAACAACAACGGGCATGTATAAGAGACATCGCGTGGGCAATGTTCATCAAGAAGTGAAGATAGTTGATTGCTGGCTACATCGATATGTCATGTTCAAAGTTCATTCAGTGGAGCACCTATAAAGAAAAACACTGCTGCGTGCAATGGCCTTGTTAGGGTTTTACAGCAAGATGCAACCAAAGGGAGGAAAAAAGGCCTTCCAAACCCCCACCCTCCACCCACCTCACAAATTTGTTTGTATTTTGCCAGAGAATTGAGTATCAGACTGGATTCTGTTAGATTATTCTCCCCTGTGTATGATTATTCTCCCCTGTGTAAGATTATTCTCCCCTGTGTACGATTATTCTCCCCTGTGTAAGATTATTCTCCCCTGTGTATGAATGATGAAAATATTACTCTATAATGAACTAATTGGATTGAAAGAGAGGAATGCAGGAATATAAGAATTTAGAAAAAAATATAAGGAAACTTAGAAGTTAAAGTTAAAAATAAGCTAAAAATAATTATTAAAGAAGGTAATTAAATAGTAACTTTTCTGCTAAAAAAAAAAGAAAACGTTTTAGCTCCTGGTCATAGAGTTCAGCCTTTTGGAGAAACTCTTAATCTTTTGCCTTTTAGGAAACGTGACCCTATGTAAATCTTCCTACTCACAATCAATATCACATATCACATTGGGATGTGTTTTCAGTGATAATTATTCTTGTTATCTAAACGTTGAAGAAAGAACAATAAAAAGATATACATAATTAATGCGGTGAACATGATTAAAATACTGGTATACATAGATAAATAGAAAACAAAAGTACAAATAGGCCAATATCACCGGCGCATGCCATGAGCATATTGTGACAACAGGAAAAATCTAGGGAACAGAACTAAACCTGGATGTGTGAAGGTGTTTACTGCTACGATCGTTCATAACTCGAAGTACTCAATTTTATAACTGTGTCATCATCATGTGCAATACTAGTTGGCGTAGGCGATGCCATATCATTCATATTGATAT